>PNEQ01020652.1:0-15025 GCA_003012365.1 Medauroidea extradentata | reverse complement strand
CGGCCTTGGACTAGCGAGAGTTTAACGCAGTATAGAGCTAAGAAAATTATGTAGGTCTACCATTTTTGTATTTAAATTTTTTATATATGTACTTTATTTTTTATATACTACTGTAATTCCTAATAGCGGACACTTCTCAATACCGGACATTTTTTTATGCACCAGAGGTGTCCGGTATTGGGAAGTTTCACTGTACAACTCTCTCGTCCTCTGTTTTACCACGGAAAATTGATGTTCTACTGTGTATTAGTACTTGACTGATACACAAAAATAGGACGACACAAAATCGCGGAAGCACGTATCGTGACGTTTTGCTGCTTAGAGTAGCTTCCTCGGGCGAAGAGACATAGCTGACTGCGGTGTGGCTACCGATGCTGATGTACCTAGCGGCCAATGGTTGAACTGATATGAGGCAGGAGATTTGAAAGCGTCAAGTAGAAGAGGATGTGTAGAGGTTAATGAGGAGAACACGAGTGCAATGGTTGTGGGAAGCTGACTGACTGGGGATGTTATCTTATACTGAGACCTGGTGGATGCCTGGATTTGGTGATATACTGATGAGCTAGTTCCCATTGTCTGAGTTCAGAGCTACTGTATTGCTTGTAGGTGGCAGGGCCCTCACCGCTCTAGTGCTGTAGCGTGAGTCAAAGTCCTTGTTATGGTGGGCTGCATGGGCAGCAACTAACCACTAGGTGCATCTGCAGCCACACCGCAGTCAGCCATGTCTCTTCGCCCGGAAGCTGCTGTAAGCAGCAAAATGTCGCGATTATGTGTCATCCTATTTTTGTGTGTATCTGTCAAGTACCAAAATGTACTTGTGCTTCTGTCTTTTGTACATACTGATAGCCTAGCAGCCTCTTCCTTTGTTTTACACTACTGTGTATCAGTATTAAGTATGCCATAGAAATTAAAAAAAAAAAAAAATACTTGAACAAAGAATTGTTACACTAGTAAAACTTGCCATTTTCTGATTTTGGTTACATTGCACAGCATTTAACTTACTTTTAAAAATGGTGAGTTTTCAATGCCAACCACTGCTACATGGCATGTAAAAGAGATGAGTAATAATCATTTCATATTTTTTTAACAACCACCACCATGTTTCAGGCGCTTGCAAATGAAACGCCAAACAGACAAATAAATGCATCGAACCTCACTCCATTTTATACCTTTTATTATTCATGCCCTCGCCCACCAGTACTACAAGACAGCAAATAACACGAAAAACAATTTTTTCATACTTCTTACACCTTAACAGATTACATTTTATCAAGTATTTTCCAAACTCAACAACTAACAACTTAGTCGAATTAAATATCAATAAGGCTTTCCAATCCAAGAGTTCGGGTTCGATTCCCGGCAAAGTCATCATACGTTCAGATTTTTTTTTCCTGTTCCTAACAATTAATTTACGGCCTTAGGAAAGAACAGCTGCATTGTACATGATATCTTTACTACACTTGCAAAAGTTGGATGAACAGAAAAGAAAAGCAGAATAAAAATATTTAAAAGTGTAAAAAAACTGTTATTAATACATTAATTAATTAAAAAGTTCAGATTACTGATTTACCGTATTTGTATAAATGGATTAATTAAATAGTTCAGATTACTGATTGATTTGTATAAATGGATGGCTGTGAATGGTATCATAATGAAAACGAATGTAAAACCAAAGTTTCATTACAGATTTATTAGTGTATCCATACAAAATTTTTATAATTCTAGTTGTTAAAAACAATAGCACTCAGAATTACAATGATAAACATCACCTGAAATGTAAGTACAGTAACGTGGCAACAATTGTCACCATAAGACCTGTAATGCAGTCTATGAGCAAGACGATCTATGGCATGCAGTATTATCGCAATCCACTTTTTATATACAAATTTCAACGATGACTGTATAATTTTTGACATAACCGGCTCTATAAAACATCAATGCATTTCGGTTGAGTGATTTCATATTATCATGTGCAGCTTCTGTGTAAAATCCTCTGTTAAAGATGTAAACACAGAAACCAGCGGCATTCGTCCAGTACGATTCCCACATGTGAAAATCCTGGGGATCAAACCTGGATAGCCTTCACTGTACCTGCTACACCAACCCAGCCCCCAGAAAATAATCTGAGAAAAATTGTATCGTCATTTATACAGCCAAGTAGTGATTGATGATCATGTTAACTCACCGCTCAGATTTTCTTTCCAATGTATTTCCTTCTTGGAACATTGTCTTCTCGACACATGGCATCCAGCTATCACCATCGCAGTTCTTAAACTGAATTATTTTGTATTTGACAACCAAATAATTTTTAGTTTTGTAGACATGTTATTTTTTGCAATGTTCTGACCATTTGTCCTATCTTACTATTCCATTGCACAGTTGTATTTAAAAAGTTTTTGTTGTTCCGTGATAGTTAACTTCGCAAAAAACCATCACTGCTAACTCTCCTTGAAATATTAACACACTCAGGAAAAATTTAAATCCCTACAAGATACTGACAACTCAAAACAATCGGCATTCACGCTCACAAGATACTGTACGAGACCAGCGGAAACCTCCCTAGATACAGTATGTAGTAAGCTATAACCCCCTGCCCTGGCCAGAGAAAAGAGGAATAGCTAACCCATCCAACAGCTTGTTTTCTTTTTTCTCCCGTCCCAATCAGTCACTGCTCTTTCCCCCACATAAAAGAATGCCTTTGAACTTACAATTTTTAAAATAATTTTTTCAGTTTTCTTCCTTCCCCCCTTTTCCCCTTGATGAAATTTCTATGATGCAACCTGCGTCGTAAGTCCCTCCTCACTGTAGGCACTATTGATTTAACCAAGCAATTTCTGTATATTAGTATAGTATTATTTTAATTACAAATAAAACAGAAAGAGTTGTGCACAAGTACTCACAGGATGGTACTTGCAGATAGAAACACACACACATAGGACGAACACATTTCTCCGCGGAAGCGCGGTCACAACGTTTCGCAGACTACATCTTCTTCATCAGGTGAGTCGAGGCACACATAAGTCTATTGTCCAGCGGTGGTTGGTAATCAGTACACCTAGCGGCCAGAGGGCGAACTAAGGTGTGGCGGGAAGTTTGAAATAAGGGTTTGTTATCTGAGGTTAAGGCCAGGTAGCTGTCTGGATTTTGTAATGTATTGATGTGCCTGTTCCCAGCGTCTTAATTCTGCTTTGTTTTTGTTATTCAACTCTGGTTGTATAACAGGAATCAAAGTTGGAGTTATGAAGTGCTGCATGTGCAGCAACTGGCTTCTCATGTGGATCAACCTCCGCTCCAGCTATGGCTTTTTTGGTGTCAGCTCTGTGGCCATTCATCTTCTGTCTGAGAGTGTTGGTGGTTAGGCCGATATACTCTGCATTGCAGTGAGTGCACTGTAGCTGGTAGATGAGGTTTTCAGTTGCACAGTTGTAGCTTCCTGTTATACAACCAGTGTGGTGAGGGCCCTACCACAGTTGAATAACAAAAACAAAGCAGAAAGACGCTGGGAACTGGCACATCAATACATTACAAAATCCAGACAGCCACCTGGCCTTAACCTCAGATAACAAACCCTTATTTCAAACTTCCCGCCGCACCGTAGTCGCCCTCTGGCCGCTAGGTGTACTGATTACCAACCACCGCTGGACAAGACTTCAGTGTGCCTCCACTCACCTGATGAAGCAGATGTAGTCTGCGAACCGTTGTGACCACGCGTCCGCGGAGAAATGTGTTTGTCCTATGTGTGTGTGTTTCTATCTGCAAGTACCATCCTGTGAGTACTTGTGCACAACTATTTCTGTTTTATTTGTAATTAGTAGCCTAGCGGCCTTTCCCGCCATTGTCCTATTAAACATATTATTATTGTAATTGTTTTTTATTTAACAACTAAGATTCGGATTCAAGAGTGGATTCGAAGAACACTTTGGTATATGGGTTCGGAATTTGGTTTTGAAGAATATGGGATTCAACACATCACTACAACAAAATATTAATCTGAAATGATTTTGGGGAACTAGCACAGAAGAAAAGATGGCCAGACAGGAAATAGAACCCAGTGTGAAGTAACCAACCTCACTAAACCTATAAAAGGTTTAACCACCAGCTAAAATGCCAGCCTAGACACAGGACCTTCAAATTGTTAAGGTTTAATTTATTTTCTCTGCAACTAACTGCCTTGTTGGTTTAAATATTAGTCAGCACAGGTTGTTTTGCCCAGTTAAGCCAAACATAATGCTCGGCTTGCCTTATTTTCCAGGTTGTCATTGTGTCTCGCCAAAAGTGAGAATTTAAAAACATTTTATATCGTATAATTGTTATACTTCTTGGTTGTGTTAAAAAAGAATCGTCAGTGGGTGAACTTTAATCATGTGGGACTACTAAATGCAATCCCGATGAGAGGAGACTGTAAAACTAAAATAATCTGAAATTTTTTGTACACCATACTCACTCATGATGTACGGTATTGTACTTTTATATTATAGGCTACTTCTTAAAATATTTATTCTGTTGTTCTTTCTGCAACAACCAAGCCTGTAATAATAATACTGCAGTTGCCAATTAGAAAACCAATTAAATGTTTCTGTACTTATCATTAAACCAATGGTACTTTGACTGTACAGCCAACTCCAGAGTCTATATTTAGAGATGATAGTATATCGCAAAAATTTTTTGTGCCAACATACCTTTGAAAACACTGTAGTTTCCTGTGACATGTATGATTGGGTGATATATGTCTAACACAACGTAGCTGTCCGCAGACCAATAATAGGCATCAAATAATACAGTAGTGGGATTCTTATTGGCTCAGTCAAATAGGGTAACAGCTCCGCACACAAGCGAAAGCCAGTAACATTTTCATACGCTGAACGTATGTTGAAACCCAGCAGTCAAGTTTTACCACAATAAACTATCATCTCTATACTATAACATACTACAAGTATCCTCAAATTTTGTGACAACAATTTTACTACGTAATTGTCTGGACCCTTTAAACCAAGTTAAAAAATACAGAAAAACAAATATTCATGGATGAAAGAAAAATAAAGAGAAAAGAAAACTTCATCAATTTGTATTATCCTGATTTTACAAAGACTTTACTTAAGTACCACTACATTCAAAATGTTTAACACCTTTTGAAATTGGGTCAGAATATGTATTCCAAGACTCACCATTTCCATCATCTCCTGATCATCAAAATCATAAATTATGTGCTCAAGGATATCCCTGTCTGCCACAAACCCCAGTGCACGGAAGACAATCATGATGGGAATTTCTTGCTTAATGTATGGCATTATGGCAATGATACGTTGGCCAATCGCAGACTTTTTGATGCTCTGAAAACAACCATGTAAATGGTACTACATACATGCCATGTGCAGTTACGAATGTTAACAATAACACAAGACATTTTAATCAATAATTATTCTTAATGCTTTGTCACAAACTGGAAGATTGAAGGGATTTGCATAAAAAGACTAACATAAACTAACACATACTGTAAAAACTGTGCATTATTCAAGAAACGGGCCTCTAAATTTATTAATATTGGGCTTTATATATTGTCGACGACAAGGTCATTAAAGGTGGTCATACACAACTTTTACACAAAGATAGGAACAAGGAAATAAGTTGGTCATGGCCTAGGTTTGGCTTGATTAGCAATGATGTTAACATGGAACTTGAGTTACCATTTCATTTCAGAATATTTCAGATACAGGAAACAGCAAGATTTTCACATTGTCACAGACAGTACATTCTTAATATCCTGCTGTAATTTCTAACTTCGAAAATATTCATGATTCGAAGGAAACTTAATGAGCTCAGAGTAAACTTACTTGGGAATCATGCATTAAGGAAACATTCCAGCATTCATTTAGAGTAACTCCAGGAAAATTGTGGATAACCTAAATCAGAATGGCTACACCTGGGAATCAAATTCGGGGACCTCCTGGAACACAAGTTCAACATTGCGGTTGTGCCATCGCACTAGGTTTGAGCCCACGAAATTGTGGTCAAAGGTAGCCAGAGTGAGATACAAATGAATGAGTTAAATAAAACCAGCAACATTGTTAGAGGTACCAAAATTGTAAACATAACAGGACAGGACAGAAATTAAGTAGCTCACCTGGCCACCCCTCGCCATCATGTTGACCCAGAGAGTAGAAGTGGGGCGAGATGAATGCTCCAGACAGGAACGTATCTCTGCCTTGTAAGCATATTTGCCATCCTTCATGCTGAACACGTACACAGTGTTGGTCGCCATCTTCTCCTGAGCTATCAGAACCTGTGGGAACACACACACGTGATACCAACATTGTGGGATGGAATGAACTATTGCTACACTGTGTAACGTGGCCATCCCACATACAGGAAAGAGCAGATTTCCTCAAGTTGGAAAAAAATTGTTCAAAAGATTCTAGAAATATTTCTACTTCGTGCCTTAGGACACACATTGAAGACCAAAAATACGACAGCAGAACAAGAAAATGCATAGTAAAAAAAATTCCTAAAGAAAACAACAACACATCAATGTACTGTACTATTAATTCATTCTACAACACAATTAAAGAAAAGAAAGATGTTTCACATAATTTAATTCTGGTGAAGTCATAAAAAATTAAAGATGGTGCTCTGAAAATGAAGATAATGTGGGACATTATCTAAAGTACTTACATCCTTCCTAACAAATATTTGATTCAAGGGAATGTTAAACATAATGAAAACCTATTTTAGGTGAATTTTAATGGTTAAATAACCTGCTTTAATCTAAGACCAAAAAAATGTCCCAGTAAAAAATTGTTAAAATATGATAACTCTTCTAGCATCAGCCGTTCCCTACAAAATATGGTAGGTTGGCCTAGCATAAAGTTTTACAATAAAATAAATAATTCTCTAACCTAGTAGAGGCATTCAAAAAAATGTTATTTAAGTTTAGATACAAAACTAATTTGCTCCAAATTTCAATTAATTATTACTACCAACATCTCAAATATCAATAAATAATTAAATTAATTTACTTCTGTAATAGCATTATATTATACAACATATTGAGATTGCTAGGTAACTTATGATATGTTCATACAGATTACCGGGCTAGTACCTTTTCTGAACCGTTGATTATGAAGTATCCTCCAGGGTCTAAAGGACACTCATTCAACTCTGTAAGATCTCGGTCCGTGAGACCATTTAACAGGCAGTATGTCGAACGTAACATGATGGGAATTTTTCCTACAAGAACCAATCATGTTTATTATTATGCTGCCGTAAATCACCACAGTTAATCCATGAAACCAAAAGAGAACCATAAAATATACAAAGTAAATAAAATTATGTTAGCTTACACAACACCCATCTATTCTGCATGTGAGGCACAACCATATATCTGTATAGCCAGAAAAGTTTAAAATTACTTTAAAAGTTTATATGTAAACTGACCAGTCCAGTTTCTAAAAAAAATTGAAACTGTTGCATTGATTTTCTTTCACAGAGCAAAAAAGTGACGAATGTTAATTAATAAATAAACACAAGCATGACATTTCTACCTGCATTTGAAAGGAAACTAGAGTTCTCCAAGAAAACCACTGCAGTTTATTCTATAGCACGGCCGTAGAAGAACAGGTCTGGACACTCGCCTGGATATTTGACCCCCTTGTTGTTTGGCTGCAGTTCGCCAAGTTACCGAGAATATTGTGTTTTATTGGCGCTGATGTTAGGGCGGTCGGACTAAACTCCGCCCACTTCCTTTCCGCTAAGATAAACAATTTATCAAAACGTATTTTTTTATCAATTTACGAAATACTTCCTCCGCTCAAAAATTTCAGAAAAGGCTCAAGCAATCTTTATTTACTTTATAAATTTAACAATGGAAAAAAGTGGATGGAGTTTGAGTCAGACCGCCCGGAAAACAGCGCCAAAAAGTACGACATTCTGGGTAACTTGACGAACTACAGCCAAACAAGGGGGTCAAGCAAAATACATTGTTAGATAGGCGAGTGTCCAGACCTGTTCTTCTACGACCGTGTTCTATAGCAATTCCCACATGTAACTTCTTGCTCACCAGGGCCAACACTAATACACAAATCCCAGAAACAAAATGCCAAAGACTAATCTTCTTACCTAATCAGAGCTTAGTAAGATATAAAAGAAAGTTTTTAAAATGAACACAAATTTTAAGAAATATTTACTCAACTTACAGTATGTTATTAATACATATACATAATAGATTTAGTTTTTTTTGTCTTGAAACTGTTCTTTACACTTAATAATTAAACACTGATCAACTGCATATGAAAATTTAAAATTTTATTTTAATATAAGTCTGAATGGTATTCAACAAAAATTAATTTACAACAACAATTACGATAAATGTTAAAAACCTCTTGTATTAAGCTTTAGTGGAAAAAAATATATATAATAATAACCATTAAACTAAATTTTAACAAAATTTTTCAGGTCATGCTTTTGTCTCCCATTTTTTGCATGATAAATTTTTGTCAGTCTTTAATATTTCAAAACAGCTTCACTACATTAGGACTGTAATCTTAATAAAAAAAAAATTAACAGTATATTGCTGTATTAATCAAGTAAATGACAAAAAAACTCAACCTTGTTCTATTTATATTGCCATGGAAACGAGACACAACTGAGGCTTCCTTCTAGCGCTGCCGTGCAACCCATGCCACTATTACAGTTCCTTCTCCTTTTATGAACCTTTCTAAATAATTAAAATAATAGGGTTATTAACACCCAAACACAAATTAGCTACCCACTAATTCAAAACCCACAAATAATGAAGAATACCACGAATGTGTGTGTATGATGAAAATATATAGTTACACTATAGAAACAAGTAGGCCTACACCTCGAGACTCGCATAGCACGGATTCACTTACCGCAAATTCACATAACGCGAGAATAAAAATTACGCATAAGATTCAAACAGCGCGACAAACCTCGCACAATGCGAGTGGAAAATTATGCTTAAATCCGTTGCTGTTAGCGTGCAGTAGCTCCCTCACATGTGAATGCAGCTTGGGTGACTTCATTACAGGCTGGCGTATCGGACTTCCTGCCCTGTTATCTATTCAAGACACTCACATAATAGTTATTTTATTTAGCCAGTGCGAACATCTCGCGTAATAAGAGCAGCTATTTTCTAATCATTTGTTGTGATAGTCAACTTTCACTGTGATACTGACAGTTGACGTTTATTTGTTGTGAACATGAAACGTGCACAAGAAGTGTCGACTGATAAAGTAGTAGCAAAAATGAAGACAATTTCATTAGAAACAAAGTTAGAAGTTATTTAGCACTCTAAAAACCATAAAGGGAACACTGTAATCTACAGTTTCTAGAGTTGGTGAATCGTCGGTCAGTGCCCAGTTGTTGCCATTCTGCCATCTGATTGGAGAATGTGACCATGACGTCAGAAATGCCAGAGGAGTCATCGTGTTGTTGTCGGGGACGGTGGAGATTGTCGACTTTTATCTTTCACAGTCAATTCACAGACTCGTGTTCATCAGATGCATTTTTGAGGAATCTGAATTGACCCCGTTACCAAACCCTACGAAACCTGCCTGATTTTCGTCATCACTCATTGTTTACTTTACTTTAATGAAACATGTACGTATTTGGCCTACTTAACTCAGAGAAGAGACAGTTAATTTAACATACCCTATAGCATAATAATTACGTCAGTGTATTACACATACTCTGGACAAAACGTACTTTAATAATATTTATGAAAGCATTCAACGGCGATAACATTCTTCAAAAATGTAAACATGGAAAGGTTTTCCTCATTAGTACCAACCGAAAGGAATTTTCTTAGGGACACGTAATGACAAACTTATTAGTATAATTTATTAATAATTATAAACCCTGTAAACCTAAAATTCTGACAACAAAAAAAATTGTTATTACAACCCTTGTTTTCCACACTGTTTATATTTCCCCACTTTACTTGATTTGTAGCGACGAAATAGCAATGTAAAATATCTTCTCTCCAGGCGTTGTTCTTCCTTCGGCAGAAAACAGTCTAGGACTGTTTAAGCCCCACGTTTGGCGCCATGTTGTGATGTCGCGCTCCTCTCGTGTTGCTGTAACCTCGGAACTCAAACTCCTCGACTGGAGCTGGACAGCGACACTTCCAGCCACGCCCTCGCGAGCTGGGGATATTCGATGATGAACTAACTGCACTTTTACTGAATGGTAAAGTTATTTGCCATGACTAGCTCTGCCGGTAATTTTACAGGATTAGTTTTAAGTTACCCTTGAAATGAAAGAGTTGTAGTTCGTTTCAGTTTTTATTCCGTTCTTTCACCATCTCATAAAAAAAAAAAACCTCCAGTCACCAGTGTATTCTCGAGAAAGTCTCGCCTGGAAGGAAAGATAAAAAACGGCACGCGGCCTATAATTTACGAAGCGAAATGCAGAAGCATCCCGCACCAACGACCGACACGCGCGGGTGAAAGAAATTTAGTAGGTAAAGGTTATTTCCGAAAATTTTTAATTGGTTCATAATTACAGTCAGTTTAGGTCCTGGTGCTGCCCGCACGTGGTAAATTTGCCACTCCCTATCTTTTCATTGGTTAATTGGGCCGCAGCCTGCTCGCACGACCGTCCTAGGCAATGCTGCTATGATTTCTCTCGCCTGGCGATGGTCTTTTCGCCTGACTCTGTGACCACTACTGTGCATTACTGAGCTAGCCAATCACAGGCTTGGTCCTCGCTTTTTGCCTAATAAGGCGTACAAGACAGTCTTACAGGCTCCCACCATTCACCAACAGCACCATAAAACTATAGTATCAGCCAATCGTTTACCAGGCTGTAAAACGCTTCCTTATACGGGAGAGGCCAAACAGGAAATAAACACGCAAAAGAATTTGACGCCTCTACCCCCGACCAAATATGGTATAGATGGGGTACACTTGTTCAAACAAAGCTATGCTGTCATCACCCTTCAGCCATGTGGCTATAATTAAATTCATAATTCCCTAACTGAATTTTAAATTTCTTATATCAAAAAATTATATGCGATTCATTCCCCCAATACACTTTCACCTTTGGAATTTAAAATAATAAAAAAAATTACTTAAAAATGTCCTTTATATAGGCAGATAACCCTTAGGCCTGCAATGTTACAACTGTATAGATAAAATGTTACAACTGTATAGATAAAATGTAACTGTTCTACTTTCTTTCTTTGCGTGTTTGACAGAATTTATATGTATCTACACCATTCAAATGTAGGAAAAGTGCTAGTTTTGTGGGTATTCTTAAAACAACTACGTAAACTAAAATTCTTCCCACGGGAATACTTGGAAATCGCTTAATGCGGATTCACATAGCGTGAGCATTTCATGGAACACATTACTCGTGTTATGCGAATCCGAGGTGTACTTACATGAACCCAATCTCCAAATTAATCAAACAATTCCTCTCCAAAGTCAGCGCAAGAGTCCTACCCCAGTGCGAACACTGCCCACTAAGTCTGCGCGTAAGGTGTCTTTCTGCCTGGTCAGCACAACAAAAGTGTAGTCGTCCGCTGCACTCTTTTCAGCCTGGAAGTAGGGTAGAGAGGAAGGGGAGGGGAGAACCCCCCCCCCACACACTCCTAGCCCAGCCAGCTACAAGGCACGCAGTCTGACATTTCCAGAACACTAGCACGTGGTGGGCACAGTCACAATCGCTGGCTTTTTCATTCACAGTGCCAGGTTGAACCATTTCCATTAGCAATGGACTTTTGAGTGACAAGCAAGAACAGTTACCATTCCCGTGCTGGAAGCACTGCTACCATGAAGGATAGCAATTCACACATACACTCACCTATAAATGTTTTTTGGTGCTGCGATTCAAGAGGTTCTTCACCATCCTTAATAATAGTCTTGGTTATATCCACGTACAAGGGTGCGGAATAAGTGAGGTTACGTAAACGAGCCTCGTTAGGCATCATGGGAGATGGTGCACCATCCTTCTCCCAATGAGTTGGTTTCGACAAGTAGATTTGCTCAAATTTCAACAGGTAGCGAGGCTGAAACATGAAAACACATTGCCAAGGCAATTGACAGAGGGAAGAGCTAGATTACCAATAATTTTTCAGCATTAACAGTTTAAAACACTCTTGGCAAACAACTGTATTCCACGTTATAGAATAACATATTAGAGTTTGGCAATTTTTCTCATTTATATTCAAATTGGTACATCATTTTAACGTGCATCTTAAATTTTGCCATTTAAAATTCTTGGTTGGTATATTTTAATTTTTAGCACTAACACCTCACCTGTTACAAATTGAATGATACTAAGCATCATTACATAAATTATACTTTGATTATTTGGCTTAGTAGACATGCAAGATTTTATTATGATGAAGAATGTGACAAACTTTTATTGTTTAAGCCAACCTATGATTACCACATTATTTCTAGGTGTACAATAGGGTCTTTGTTAGTTGTTTATTAATATGTATTAACTTTTAAGAAATTAGCCACTATTTGCATTCCTGAAACTTTTTTCATCCATCCATGATTTACAGCATGTCCACACCTTGTGTGGGTGACAAATTTTAATTCTGGCTGGCTGGCCTACAAAAGGAACATTTACCACATGTTGAAGTGTGAATATAGTTCCTAATGCCTAGATTAGCAGGTATTTTTTACAACCATACATCTTTTACTAACTGTGAAAATCCTATCAAGCAAGAAAAAGTCTAGCAATCTAGCACTTATATTTAGCCATTTAAAATTTCTTAATCTTTTTTCCCCTGGAAAATTGTAAATCTTTCTGAGAGTTCCAAAATTTCACTGGTGCATTCATATTTCCCGGCATTTCCCACTTTTTATTATTTTATGCCACACTAGCGTTTGGAACATAGGTCTAACTAATCTTCAGAGTAACAAGGAAAGTGAAACAACTTAAGCTTGCGGTCACACTTAATGCAGAACTACTTCACTTAAACATGTTCAGTTTTATGGAGTGGTTACACAAGTTACGAACTAGTTCAGATAACAGTCTCTTCTTGTTTAACATAAGCTGGTTATTATGTGTAGTTTCGAACGACATATATTTGATACTTCTCTCCAATTGTCTGCTTGGAGTAACAATCTACATAATAAATATGGCTGCTTTTTGGGCCAACATTCTACATTCTTAAATCACATTAACTTTTAGCTTTGTACACACAGCAGCATTGCATTTAGAAGCAAAATGATAATTAAAAAATCACAAATGTTGAAAGTAGATGCGATATTTAAATATGGTACATTTCAGATTCTAGGTTTGTTGAGGTTAGAAAGTTCATTGAGTTTATTATGTTTCGTTGTGTAACCTCGCTAACAAGTTTAGCTTTAAACATGATCAAAACATGGCTGCCGATTGTATTTATCTGAAAAGTTTTACGATCTTTAATGCGACAGTGGCCTTAAAGGGGCAAAACATGTGATGGTTGGTCACCCCATATAGAAAATACATATATACATACCGCCTGTCTTTCGTAAGAAGGGGCTAACTTACAATTTTGTGAAAATTGAGTTAACTGCATAAATCAACTTATTTTATGCTTCTGCATGACCTGTATAAAGGGGATAACTGTATCTTAAAACTTATAGAAGATATGATGGGGGCTAACTACAGATAAATTAACTTTCTGTGTGTCGTGATATTTTAAAAGGAGGTACTTACCAGTTAGTTCCCTCTGACATTATACCTCTAGTAAAATTAAAGTTCCAATAAGGAGCCAAGTACCATTTACACCATTTATACAGGACATTTATAAAGTAATATTTGAAATTAAAGGGGTCAACTACCAGTTGGGCCCTTTTTACCCTAAATTTACCTGAATTTGTTAGGACTAAACAGTGGCAACTAACAGTTGGTCTCTTGTTACAAAACATTTGCCAGAATATTTATTTGACTGGATGGTAGCATCTGCCAGTTGGACCTATTTTACAAAATATATATCCAGTAAATTATTAGACTGAATGATGACAACTACTAGTTGGACCCTTTTTACAAGACATTTACTATGAGAAGTGGTTAATAAACATTTAAATTACTAACATTTGACTCCTTAAATCACAATAAGCAAAATGTTTGGAAGCAGATAGGTAGTCCCTTCAGTTGACATCCGAATGTTTTGTTTTGTGTTATGTCAGTATTCTATTTTTTTTTGCAGGAAATAGTTCCATAATGATTAAGAAAACACAATGAAGAGACACGCTATTTTGGGCAGAGAAGAACTGTGGTTTGTTATAAAATGGGCAGACAATGGCAGTTTGGATGTTGTTAAAGGAACAGAACTGCAGTGTGAATATTTTAAAGTGGGCATTGTAGTTAACGTAAAATACAAAAAGAATAAATATTGTGATGCACATATTGTAGCGGTTGCAAATACAAAGGAAGAAGCAAAAATACTGCTAATAGAGTTGGAATGCAATACTACTTTAACTACGGTAAGTAAACCATGTAATAAAGTCATTAATTCAAGGGAAAACATTGATTTGTGGTAATGAATAGTTACTGAAAAAAGTCATTCTTCTACTGTTTTTAACGTAGGGTCTACCATTTGTTCACAATTGCAAAATACGTAATAATTTGTGTTACATACATCCTTGTGTATGTAGATATTTTGTAACAATACACATGTAAACATATTTGAGATATTGGTTCGACTATTTTATACCTAGTTTTAGCTTATCATAATAACAGGACTAAGTTACACCTACAATATAATTAATAATAATGATGGTTTCAGAATAATCATGTTGATGACCTTAACAACAATGGATCAATGAATCTCCATGACTGTTCTCACCCCACACTGTCCAGTGGTGATCAACCTGATAAACATTATACTGTACCTGTACATGAAGAAGACACTGATAACCATGTTGAAGAATGTGTGCTGCCCAGTGGTGATCTACCTGATGAACAGTATACTGTACCTGTACATGAAGAAGAGACTGATAACCATGTTGAAGAATGTGTGCTGCCCAGTGGTGATCTACCTGATGAACAGTATACTGTACCT
>PNEQ01020646.1:0-16598 GCA_003012365.1 Medauroidea extradentata | reverse complement strand
CATTTATTTTTAAATAACTATACACTTTCTGATTCAACTACTCAAGACAAACAAAATAAAGTTCACAGAACATAAAAATGTTTACTAGAAAAAAAGTTACACCAACTGAAAGCCAAAGTGGTCGTATAGCTGACCCGCCATCTTTGAACGCCATTTTGAGACGGAAAGCTACCGATTTCGATGTCCGCGTCTCGATATTAGTAATCAGCGGTATCAAATTAACAAAATATGTAAGTCTTAGCTTTATGTTCGAGGTGAGCCCACAAATGCTTCTGGCTCATAGTCTACCAAGGGGAGGGGCTGGTAGGGGTAGAGAAGTGATCCACGAGGAGGGCGGGATGAGAGGAGAGGAAGCAGGAGATTTAGTAGGCCTGGTTGAAGGGAGAGGTGGGAGGTAAGTTGTCGGCAGATGCGAGCAGATTGCTGCTGGCGGCCATGTTGTAAACCTTTCCCCCGCCCGGCAGTTCGGTGCGCGCGGACGGCGAAAAAGTCCCGGGGTATCATGGCCAGATATACGCGTCGCGGGTTCTACACCCGGTGTGCACTTACCTTGAGAGCCCGACCTTCTAGGCCGCGATTACTATGACTTCACGTTCACGTATTACTTACCACTTTGTCACGTAATACGCAGAGACCTGAAAAATCCGCGTTTGCACTTGGGCACAAACTATAATTCCAACAACTGTGTATTTGTATCACTTTCGCAATTGACCTTTGACTTATTTGACCCCTCCTTGAAGTCTTTGAGCCAATAATAAAATGTATCTAATACAGACTTATATCACTTTAACAACAAGCAGATAATGAGCATCTACTCTCTGCTTCACTTCACAAATATTCTTGCAGGCTAGCCTAAGTTAGTGAACCCGCTAATTTTTCCGCTCTCTAGTAATACGTGATCTATAAGGCCACGAACACATTTATAGCCATCTTTAGTAGAAGACCGTGGCCTTAGATCTGGCAACCCTGCCAGGAAGGGTCATTTTAACACTTCTTTTAGCTCTCCATAGGCAACGGCTATGCCGGATTCGTTATTGTGCCCTACATATCGGCGAATCCAGGGAAAGCCACAGCCGTTGGTGAGACAAAAGATGTGTTAAAATGACCCTTCCTTGCAGGGTTGCCAGACCTAAGGCCGCGGCCTTCTACTAAAGACGGCTATGACTCATCGCGTAAAGAATTTTGCCCCAGTTTGTTTCAGTGCCTTGGGTTCACATCTGAAGTTCTGCTTCACGGCTATTGGCAGAGCGTCTGTGTGAAGTGAGCCAATCACAGTAAGGTAACTGCAACACCACATGTCTGTGATTTGCCGGTAGAACTACAAGACATATGAAAAGTTAAAACATCCAATCACCGACCACGAAGCAGAAATGCATACGCGCACCTGAGTCACTGAAAGAAACTGTGGCAAAATTATTTTCGAGAGAAGTACATGGCCCTAGTGGTCGACTATCGACTTACGTGCCATATTAAGGGCGCGGTATTCCGTAATTTTCATCTCCATTCTTTAATTTTTTATTTGTACCTGATATTTATTTTCTTATTTTAGACACAAAATGTGACTAAAATTTTCTCTTATGAAATTTTTTTATCTCTCATAGTTTTCGCGTAATGCCTCGTTAAAGTCATATTTGCATGTTTCCGTTTTAAGGACTACACTAAAACCAACTGATATACCAAACTCAAAAAAATCACAGTGGGTAAAAACATTGTAGGCTACAATGTCATGCTCATTAAAATAAAGAATAAAAATTATTTGTAATAAAAAAAATATTGAATTTTTTAAATTTTTATTTTCAGTTTCAGCATTTTTTTATAATTCAAATAATTTTTATTCCTTATTTTTATGAGCATGAAATTGTAACCTGCAGTGTCTTTATCCACTGTGTTTTTTTTTTAGTTTGGTATATCGGTTGGTTTTAGTGTAGTCCTTAAAACGGAAACATGCAAAATATGACTTTAACAAGCCATTACGCGAAAACTATGAGAGATAAGACAATTTCATAAGAGAAAAATTTAGTCACATTTTGTGTCTAAAATAAGAAAAAAAATATATTCTACAAATAAAAAATAAAAAAATGGTGAAGAAATTTGTGGTAGACCGCGCCCAAGATCCTTTACGTAAGCCGTAAGCAGGCCATGAAAAATGTCGGGAAATTAGTCGTCGAGTATGATGTTAGAGAGCCTTGAAATCAATAGTGCACTTACAGCCCACAAACGTATCGTGAGATTTGTTAACTTTGACGACGAAAATATAATTTCCAGAATCATTTACGTAAGTTCCAAACTAAACTGTCTTAACCGAGACATTTTTATGGCAATTTTAGGTTGGTTAAATTGCAAATTATGTGCCAAGCGCAGTTCTGAAATTTTTGGCGTGTGCCTATAATTTCGTTTAGCACTCCACGCCGTCTCATATAGGTACCTGAAAACTTGGGCGCAGTCTTAAGGATGTTGTTTAACTGTCTGATATTTGCTGTGTCGTCCATATGTATATATTCGTTTGTTTCCCTTGCCATTGGTGTTGTTATCGTTGTCCTCGTACATTTTTATCGCTATATTTCATACACCTTATTGTGCTGTTTTATTTTACTTTTTGTGTCGTTTTTCTTCACACAATGACTATATTCAATTCCAGAATTAATTTGTGGTGTTTTTTATTTATTTCCCGTGTCCTTTTGGGATACGACCATAGTCTATTAATCTGTGGAAATCATGTTATGTTCTATGTTTGCTGATACTGGATATTTTTTGTGGTGGGTGGTATTTCTGCAGTACGGCAACATTCAATAATTGCGTATGTCCACAAAAACGTTTCGCATATAATACCTTAAACAGTTTGACAGACAACAGAGTTGGTTTATGCATCACCCTCAATGGACGGAATCACTGCTGACTGTCACCACGGAAACAGTTGTATACAGAGCTAACAACACAACTGTCAAACACTAAGGTGGATTCACAATGCCCCAATGAGGTCGACACAACAGTTCTTTAAACAAGACAGCCATGGCGATTATGGTAGCGTTCACAATGCGCCAATATGCCGACATGCGCCTCGTCGTGGTATGGCCGTCGGCACTACCAAAAAGTATAATCCACCCTATTTTATTAAATGTATGTATTTCAATCAGCTGTTTCATGATAGCACGAATAAATTTGTAAAAAAAAAAATTGTAGATAAATAATGGCAACAAAAAACTTATTCCTGATTTTCTTCGCTGAAATGAATGTAGTTTTAGGAAAAAATCTATCATTCATTATCTATTTGCAAACAACTCAGTTGTTTTGTTTAAAAAGAAGCAATTAGTAATGACCCCTGTTTTTCGCGAAAAGAATTTTGCCCCATTTTGTTTCAATGCCTTACGTACATATCTGCAGTTTGTTTCTATGGCAGCGTGTCTATGTGAAGAGCTGTACATCATTTCACTGAGCCAATTACAATAACTTTACCCGCAACACCACACGTCTGTGATTTGCTGGTAGAATGCCTAGGCCCGTGAGAGTTATAAATACCCACCCAATCACTGACCACGAAGCAGAACTGCAGATGTGCACATTAGACACCGAAACAAAGTAGTGCAAAATTCTTTTCGCGAAAAACAGGGGTCCTTAGCAATTAGTATCTGGCGCGAAAATTAACTGAAGTCAAGATCTATTCGGTTAAGTTTATCTGTTTTTGAAATGTTATTGTAAACAAAAAATTTTTATACAAGTGAAATACAGCAAATATTTTCAGTTGCAAGTAAATTTCGTTTTGTAATGTTACAATTCCTTTCCCTGAATTTGTTTGAATAAACACACAAAATCTGCTTACAGGTGAGTCGGTCAGTAGGTTGCCCCTACTGACGAGCCTGCAGTCTGTGCTATGAACTGAAAAATCATTGTCTGATGTGTGGAATTCATAGCACGGTCAAACAGACTGATGAGTTGATTTCATTTAATTTTTGTTCTATTTTTACGCGTGTTTCCGGGATTGCCAAAGAACATAAAGTTTAAACAAACAATAAAGAGAGAAATTAACCCGAATATTAAAATGTATAGTAGCTAAAACTGGCACTTTAAAATTACCGTTTGAGAAAAGATATAACAATCCGATAGTATTACAAATTTTTGTCTACCATTCGCCTTAAAATTAAACCGTTTAAAAAGATTGTGGGTTATATTGGAGTTATACTTTAGGAAGAATATAAAGTCTAATTTTCATTAAAGACAGTACACATTACATAATTTATAAAGTTACAACCTAGAATTACAGCATTGAAATACAAGTAGGTACCATTTTGTGTAAATGTCTAATTTCTACTTTACGCTGGCTTTAAATAATTATTTAATTATATGATTACTACAGTACGTCAGAGCAATATTTAATTGGCGAACTTTTGTAGGCCATTCCTACATATACACATATATATATAGTGTGTGTCTTGGTGTGTGTGTGTGTATGTATATATATATATATATATATATATATATATATATATATAGTATGTATCTTTGTGTGTATATATATATATATATATATATATATATATATATATATATATATATATATGGAAACTATTTAACATTATTGATGAATAAATAAACGTTAATACTATTTTTTGAGATAATTAGTATTGAAAACTTAATAACTATGTATTAAATTTTAAATACAGCATTATTATTACATAAATTACAAAATTTTGCCTATAGTTTTTGTGTAAGTCACTGAGAAATTATTAATTTTTCTGTTATTTCTCACTAAATTTTTCGCGTGACTTCTTTTCAGTTGTTTCCAATTTAACGCAATAGCATATTTAGTACGAGAGCTGGAATAAATTTTCCCAAACAAAATAATAATAGGAAATAATAAAAATAAATAAATAAAATATTTTGATAAATACTTTATGGCACATCAAATTTCGTATAAGAAATCAGTTAAAAAATATTTTTAAAACAAACTTTTTTAAAAAATCTAAATGGTGCATGATGATATTAAGGGGTGATAATGAACATTTTAGAAACATTTTGGAAAAGAAAATTGTTTGAGTAATGTTTTGTGTAGCCCGTTCTGCCCCAGCCTCGTTTTTCAACACTCTGCCTCACCTGATTTTCATAAACAAGTTACAATGACGTATATCTCTGTTTTTTTTTAAATACGTTTATTTACTACCGTTGCAAGAATCTTTCAAACCAATAATTGATTAAACCTCTGCACATGCCACACATGTCAGCCAGACGGAATTTCAGCTATCCTGTCAGACGTATCTATCGCCTGACATTTGTAAAGTTCAGTATTCCAATGACAAGAGCCGAGTCACTTCATTCAAGGTCATCCCAATAAAACAGTAGAAACACAACAATTAATCACTGTTAAGTAGAGAAATTGTAATTGGTAGAGACATGCAATTTCGCGTTATTATCTGACAGCAGACTAGACGACTAGACTCCAAGTGTGTAAGTATATGAGTTCTACTGTTGATCAGCAGTTTGTGTAGCGAGTCTGAAGGACATTATCAACCAATGATAAAAGCAACTGTAAAATTTCCACTAACTAGAGCCGCGATTTTATGGCGAAAAGATTTTTGCAACATTTGGTTTCGATGCGTCATGTGCACACCTGCAGCTCTGCTACATCGTCTGTGGTTGGATGATTTTACTCTCACTTGCCTTGGCAAATTATAGACGTACAGACTCACAATAATCTTATTCTGATTGGTGCAGTAAAATGAAAAACGTGTCTGAACAAAGACACGCTGCCAATAACCTTGAAACAGAACTGCCGATGTGCACGTGAGTCACTGAAACAAAGTGGGGCAAAAGTCTTTGCGCGACAAAATCGTGGCCCTACCACTAACTAATGCAGCACCCCCCCCCCCCCCCCAAAAAAAATAATCCCGGAGCCAATATGATCACACGGAAGTAGATTTGGATCAGTATAGGCCAGTGAATCCTAGTCTGCTGACGAATAATAACGCGTAATTTGCACGTTTTTAGTAACTAAAATAGTTAGATACGATGGTTTATCGCACGTTCACTTACCAGAAGATTACCGGATTTCACTTGTACGCAGAGCTGTTGCCCATTTGACTGAACCAATAAGAAACCCGCTATTGTAATATTTTATGCCTGTTATTAGTCTGCAGACAGTTACTGTCCGCGTGCCAGCTCTGAGTCCTCGGCGGGTATGTGTTTTTCGTCAGTAAATATACAAATAACACAACGAGGCCCAATACCATGCGACGCCCATGCTATCCGTAGTAACGTCGTAAGTTAGGACGCGTTTGATACTGTGTTACTGTAGTATACATGAAGTTTACGAAGAAAAATGCATACACGCCAGGGACTCGAGCTGGCGCGCGGACAGTAGGTTACCTTGTGTGAGACGTACATTACCTAATCATATGTGTTGCAATTAACTACAGAGTTTTCAGGGTACGTTGGCACAAAACATTTTCGCCATGTACCATCATCTCTAAGCATAGTGATTATTGTGCTGGACGGGATTTCTCGGGGATCTCCCGTTTCCACCGCCCCTTTAATCCGGCGCTGCTCCACATCCGCCTCATGTCATCCCTCACGAGCGTTAAAGACCTCGATGTTGAGCGCTGACCAAAATATCCCACTCATATACTTAATTAAGGTATCTACTTTGTTTAGCCTTCCATGACAGCCTATTAATCTGCAATAATATTGTGTGTGTGGCGTCAGTTTGGTTGCTAAAAAAACCCGCAACCTTCACTTGCTAGAAGACATCCAAGAATATCGAAACACGAGTACATTTCTTACTCCCATTACCCTACTTACTTTTCCTTTCAGATGATTTATAATTTACCGCCACTTTTTACATAAACCAAGCAACCTTTATAACAATATAGCGTATAGATTGTTCTGTACTCAAAAATTAACATTTAAGTCACGATAAATCACATCTTTTAATTAATGTTCTATAAACGACGGTTGTCAAAAGTGCTCACTTAACATCTGCGTCCTCCGGCCAATGCACCATTCGAAGTGGGCAAACATTGACGCGAAACGATAGACATGACGTAACTCCCCTCTTCAGAGGTGCCAACGCAACACGAAGACCAGCGAAATTGCCGATTACTTTAAAAGGTTAGTTTACGTTAAGACCACGTCCGGTGCATGGACGGTGTTTCAGAGTGTCAAGCGTATTCTTCTTACGCGAAATCGCTTTATGTATCCACATTACGTTTATCTACTAAAATACTACCAACTACATACTACGCATCTACAATTTTTAAAATTCAGCACGCTGGTTATAAACATGATTTGCGAGCCTCTCAGAATTGCTAAAAACTGCTTTTTAGACGGCTAATTTCAAAAATACTTTCTGAATTCCAAAAGCACAAAACGAGACGCATGAATAGGGGTTTACATCATAATACCCAAAAATTAAATTTTAGGGTCACCGCTTAAAGTCCCATAGGAAAAATACTGCAAGAAAAACCTTGCACATCAGATTAACGCTCTTATCGTTTCGCTGTTCACAATCGCCAAGCGCGGAACTTTCAAACCAGTACACATCGCTCCTCTTAAAGAGGCAAAATGTGTTATGCTCTGTGTTTAAGGGGAGGAGGAGGGTTAGTCCACAGAAAATTTTAATTGTTTTAACATTTTCTATATTCGTGCGAAAAAGGTTTCGCTTTGTAAACATACATTGTTGACTATCTTTATAACAGTAATGAAATATTTTAGCTCTCATAATTTTTTGTATACTGACATTTTAAAGTCAAAACTTGCATAAAACTGTTTTATGCTAATAAGGAAAACTAACTTAATGAAATGAAATAAATTTCACTGAAACACAGTGTCACGTGCTACGCTAAGCTATGTTTGAAAACCACATTGGATTTTTTTGGTATTTAAAATAAATCAGAAGGTAAGCAATTTTTATTTAAAACTGAGCGTTTTTTTAAATAGCTAAAACGTTTTCAGTGCGATTTTTATACACTTGACGTAACCCGTGGCGCCGTTATTCAGGGTGAATGATTTAGTAGGCAAATATGTACACTGACATGCCATAATACAACAACTACGAGAGCTAAAATGTTTTTATGAATGTAGAACATATCCACACTGTATGTACACACAAGTAAAACTTATCATCTAAAACAATTAAAAAACAACCGATTGTAAGATGGTGAGTAGTTGGGTATCCTGCAGATTCCAGCTGCAGCACCAGGCCTAAGTGACCAGGTTATTGTAATATTACTGAACTCACAGAATACCACATTTTTAATCGACCATCTTCAACAGCTATATAAAAGCTGATGATCTTCAAACATCTAAATATATTTTCTTAAATTATAGCTTGATCAAGTCATCTTTAGAAAAAAAAACTAACTCAAAATACGTTTATCGGTTTAGGAGCTACGATGCCACAGACAGACACACAGATACAAACGTTCAACTTATAACATCCCTCTTTTTCGTCGGAGGTTAAAAACAAGCCATAACTTATAGCTACAAATATAAACATTATTAAAACAATTAACGTTTTCAGTGAACAACCCCCACAAGGGCGGTTTTGATAAGTAGGAAATAACAATAAAAATTGAGGAGGAAACATTCAAATCAGACACGTCCTCCTTGAATGTGAACGTGTAACAAGGTAAGCTGTGCTTGTTCTCAACTGTATCTTTTCACGTCCTAGCATGCATGTCAGTCTCTCAGACGTTGCTGTACGGTAGACTTCGCGCCATGCGTACATGGGTGCCTTGCAGTTAACTCGTAAGTGGTCGCATTACGTACTGTTAGACCCAGTTGTACTTTCCTCATTTGTTCCTGCTGCGTCCACCGAGATAGTACTGTACATAGTAAACATTAGCTCACCTTGTAACTTTCGCCAAACGCCACTCTCACGTGCAGCTGATTTGTTGTATTTAGAACGGGTGTCCAATTAAATTTACGGATTTTTGGACATGTGTGTTTCAGAATGTTTGCTGGTCACTTAAGGGCGCTGCCTACCTCGGAGCCCTGGCAGAGAAAGAATGGGGTTATACATGTTAAATAGCACTCGGTCACCTTTTGTGATACTGCTTCCGAACGAAAACCATTTTCTGCGGCGAGAAAAGGAGAATATTGCTACGTAAATAAAATTGCAGAAAATAAATTGTGAATAGTCATTTTCGCATGTTTTGTGTGTGTAAAAATGCTTTTTTGCCCACAATTTTTAGGGTATTGAAAATAACTGCCTACACGGTCCATAGCAATGTACGCGGCACCGAGACGAACAAAAATGTTACAGGTGGTATACATGTAACTTCAACCGTTACTGAGCCAGGTGGATAATCATTTAACCTGTAAATCCATATGCTTGCTCCCGCCGTGGCTTCAAGGTAGGCAGCGCCCTTAAGGGCGCGGTCTACCGCAATTTTCATCACCATTTATTATTTTTTATTTGTACAAGATATTTTTTTTCTTATTTAAGACACAAAATGTGACTAAAATTGACTCTTTATGAAATTTTTTTATCTCTCATAGTTTTCGCGTAATGGCTTGTTAAAGTCATATTTTGCATGTTTCCGTTTTAACGACTACACTAAAACCAACTGATATGCCAAACTAAAAAAAATCACAGTGCATAAAGACATTGCAGGCTACAATGACATGCCCATAAAATTAAAGAATAAAAATTATTTTAATTTAAAAAAATGTTGAAACTGGAAAAAAAATTTTAAAAATTCAATAATTTTTTTAAAATACAAATAATGTTTATTCTTGAATTTTATTAGCATATCATTGTAGCCTGCAATGTCTTTATCCTCTGTGATTTTTTTTTTTTGAGTTTGGTATATCAGTTGGTTTTAGTGTAGTCGTTAAAACGGAAACATGCAAAATATTACTTTATTAAGCTATTACGTGAAAACTATAAGAGATAAAAAAATTTCATTAAAGCCAAGTTTAGTCACATTTTGTGTCTAAAATAAGAAAAACTATATCTGGTACAAATACAAAATAAAATAATGATAATAAAAATTGTGGTAGCCGCGCCCTTAACTTTTGTCGCTGCATCTCCTCTCGCCTTCCTGCAGGCGCTAGTATTTTGTTTGCGCGGCTCCGGGCCAGCAAGTTGGGCAAGTCCAGATTGTAGACGGCAGTAAACGTCAGCGCAGACAGAATTACCCCACGGTGGAGTCTGGGCAGGGTGGAGGGGGTGAGGGACGAGGATGAACAGTAAAACGACGAGGGCAGATACTAGTGCGGTCTGGTATTGCGACCGCGAGGATCAATATACAAGACAAAGGCGCTGGCTGTTACACCACCGCGGACCAACCTGCAGCCACCGGGAAACAGTCTGTGGGCTGGGGAGGGGGGTGTTCGTCGTGGGGGGTGGTCCGTGATACGTCTGTGCCTTCACACGTCGCATGAGGCAGTTCGCGGTAAAGCAGATCGCCCAGAGGCGGGAACAATTTCGGACGATATGACTTCCAACGAAACTGCCCAACGTGCGCGAAGCGTGGTCTCGTTTTACGTGAAGCGTTATTAGTAGTTATGACGGTTTATCGCGGGAAAACTTGACTGTTTGTTGGACTTCAGCGTACGTTCAGCTTACCAGAACATTACTGTCTTTATCTTGTACGTGGAGCAGTTGCCCTATTTGACTAAACCAATAAGAACCCCGCTATTGTAATATTTGATGTCAGTTATTGGTCTGCAGGCAGCTACGTTGTGTCAGTGTTTTAAAGACTATGACGGCACAAATAATTTTTGCGATATATCATTATCTCTAGTTATTAGTAGAGGCACGATTATTTTGTGTATTGATTCTAGGTCACGTTGAACGTCAATTACGTATACTTCACCCCTTCTGTGATTAGACGAGAGCGGTTTTAATACACATTTGACGACGCAAACCTGTTATAAGTAGTGGGGATATCACGTGCTACACGTTTGTACTGTTAGAAGCCAGTGGAGATTCGGCTTCAGCCGGTACACGTATATAACTGAGAAGTCTAGGCAATCAAGCGGTTTTTTTTCTACAAATTATTCCACGCGTTCTCATTGTGTCAACGTACGAAAAGGAAACAAATTTCAGTCAAGGTCAGAACCTCATTGTTTAGCAGCGCTTGTCTTGGATACAGAGTAAATAGTAATACAGACACGAAATGACGA
The DNA here is from genome assembly GCA_003012365.1 of Medauroidea extradentata. Taxonomy (NCBI): domain Eukaryota; kingdom Metazoa; phylum Arthropoda; class Insecta; order Phasmatodea; family Phasmatidae; genus Medauroidea; species Medauroidea extradentata. The sequence goes on along the minus strand of PNEQ01020646.1, from coordinate 5,477 downwards.
GGCGGCTCATTTGATACGGGCGAACTTCGCCGCTTATTGGCTGCCCGAGGTTGTTGATATCAGCCCCGTGTATGTTTGGCTCCTGCATGTTACTACAGGTTTACTATTGGCTAGCAGGGTACCTGCCTTTCGCTGACTGGCAGTAGGTGTTTCCGATAGTTGCTGGCCAAGGAAGCCATTTTGCTGGCGTGTGTGACAGTTCGCCGTTCCACTGCCTATTTCACTTCTGTATATCTAAATATTCTGTGCCTTGGAACACTCCATTGTTTTTCCTCCCTTGAAACTGTTTTCTATCTGAGTTACAGATTCAGGCATTACAATAAAAAAACACTGTTTTTTATTTTGTATACTTTACTTCAAATTTTGTAGGAGCCCTTCACAGCAAAATTATTTTGTGATAACTACAAAATCATTTCTCGCTAACCACATAGCATATGTTTATTGGTCACAACAAAAAGTTTTTTGTGGCGAGCACAAAAATATTTTGCTCGGTAAGTAACAGTAAAATATTTTGTAGCTGCCATAAAATAATTTTTTTACCCTTGAGTGTTTTCACGGGGAGCCTTATTGTTGGATACCCGGGATTGTGTTCAGTGTGACGAGGGTGTTGGCATTCACAAGTCGCCTGCGGATCGACGCCAGCTGTCGAGCCGCCATGTTGTCAGCGCTGGGACGAAGACAGGCGGCCGCCCACCCTGTCACCGCCGCGCTGACGAATGGCGTAAACACGTCCGCCGACAACCATTTTACAGGGAAATATAATGGGGAAAATGGCTGGCTTTTAAACGTTACGACCTTGTTTATGACATCCGGAGAAGGGCAGGAGGGGGGAGTTTCTGGCGGGAAATCTTGGGATAGAAAAAAACCTGGAGAGAGGAAAGGGGAGAGAAGAAAAATAGAGAGAAAAAAATATGTCTTGCGGTTCCGCTTTGGTGCATTTCCAAGGAAACAAATTTCACTCGGGCAGTGGAAGGGGGTGTTACTACACGGAGATTTAGGATTAAATGTAATTGCTTATAGAGTCTGCGGTGGTGTATAAGTCAGACCTCTCGCCTCCCACCTCAGTCTGGAAAGGCCATTTATATATATGTTGAGAGCTTAGAAACAGTGTTTCAATGAACATGTTTTCTTAACAATGAGGTTCTGACCTTGACTGAAATTTGTTTCCTTTTCGTACGTTGGCACAATGAGAAGGCGTAGAATATTTTGTAGAAAATAAAACCGCTTTACGTACATACTGCAGCGCATTTCAAGCGTGGGGTAGGCGGAGACATTAATTGAGAGAAATATTTTCGTCCGAATGTGGTATCGTAGAACATGACGACGGTCGCAGAAGTACAGGTCTGGACACTCGCCTGGAAACTTGACCCTCTTGTTGTTCGACTGCAGTTCACCAAGTTACCGAGAGCGTTGTGCGTCTTTGGTGCTGCAATCAGGACTGTCGGGCTCAAACTCCGCCCACTTTTTCCAGTGTTTACATTATAAAGTAAATAAAGATTGCTGGAACCATGCTTTAGGACTTTTAGCGAATGAAGTATTTTGTAAATTGATAAAAAAAATACGTTAAGATAAATTGTTTGTATTTATAATGGAAATAAGTGGGAGGGAAGTGGGCGGAGTTTGAGCCCGACAGTCCTGATTGCAGCGCCAAAGACGCACAACACTCTCGGCAACTTGGTGAACTGCAGCCAAACAACAAGGGGGTCAAGTTTCCAGGCGAGTGTCCAGACCTGTTCTTCTACGGCCGTGAACATGACTAAGCCTCGAACGAATACGATTTAACATGTGAAGCCCTATCCTTATTCACGGCATGGTCGTCAAGAAGGCGCTTTTAAGGGCGTTCAAGTCGGACAAAATATAATTTTTTATTCTTATAAAATAGTGTCAGTTTTGTAGACGATACTTGTGAGCACAGTTTCCTCTTACGAAACAATTTTAGCTCTAATAGTATTCTCATAACGGTGCTTCAAAGACAAAACCTGTGTATTACGCTGCAGAAAATATTGAAAACCAACTGACTTACGTACGTGAAATAATTTACAGTGGAATAACATGTCATGGGCTACGTAATTAAACATTAAAAAATATCCCTTGAACTAACTGTATATTTAAAAAATTATTGGAATTGAAATTTTTTTTCTGTACTTCTGCGACATTATTTTTTTTAAATTCAGAACCCTTCGTTGTGAGATTTTAAATGTTTTGTTGCATAGCTTATGGGATGTAGAATCACAGTTAATTATTTCATTTAAGTAGATCAGTCGGTTTTCAATATTTGTATGACAGCGTATCAAGTAAATTTTGACTTTGACGCGCCGTTATGAGAAAACTACGACAACTTAAATTCTTTTCTAAGAGGAAACTGTACTCACAAGTATCGTCTACAAAACTAACACAAATTCATAAAAAATATATAATTATGATATTATCGCATTTGAACACCCTTAAGGGTGTTCAAGTGGGGAAAATTTACCTTTTTAATTTGTACAAAATATTGCTAGTTTCATAGCTGTTACTTGGAAGTACATTTTCCTCTTACAAAAAAAATAGCGTAGTCAGTTTTCTCATAATGACATTTCAAAGTCAAAATTTCCATATTTTTTCTTCATAGAACACTTGAAAACTCCTAAACATTATGTAACGAAATAATTCACATTATATCTACATGTTCCGAACTACAGTTTGAGCATGAAATAACCCATTACACAAAAAATTAATTTAAATAAAATTTCTTAAAATTTGCATATTTTCTGTTACTTTAATCAATTATTTAATACAAAAATATCTTATAACAGGTTTTTATATAATTTTTTTCCATTTCGTTACGTTTACTGGTTTTCAAGTTTTGCATGAAGGTAAAATATGCAAATTGTGACTTTGAATGTCATTATGGGAAAACCGGCTGAAGTGACTTTTTTTACGTACGAGGAAAATATACTCTCAAGTAACGTCTACAAAACTAACACTATTTTATACAAATATAAAATTACGATTTTTACTTGCTTGAACGGCCTTAAAAGCCATATGCAGCTACTGTACGAGCATTGGTGTGACGTGATGTGAGTCTGAAGCAGCGCCGGAATGATGGGGCGGGGTATACAGAGACCCCCGAGAAAAAACCCGCTGACCAGCAACATATTCCGGCACAATTCCCACGTGTGAAAGTCTGGGACAGACCCCGCCGGGAATCGAACCCGGATCACCTGATGGGAGACGAGCGCTCTAACAACTCCCCTAACTGCAGCCCCACCAAAGTATAGACGTCTAGACTAACTACCCTTCTATATGACGCACTGGCAAAGTAACGCAACCTTTGTAATTAGAGAAGCTTTAAAGTTTCGGCACGTTTTAAACAATCAGACGTTCTTTAAGGGGCCCGCCTACCTGCCATGAAAGTTGTGATGTAGAGGAACAGGAGAATCATTTATTCACAGAAAATATTAGTCGTGAGATTGTGTGTTTGACATATAAAATATATTAAGGTACCTCACACTAAGGGTAGCCTAAATGGTTTCAGTTCTATCAGTTTCTTAAGTAATTAGAAAATAGGGCCTTAACATTCCAAATTAGTGCCTTTTCCGGCTTGTGTAATACCGTTATTTTATGTTATTTTTACTTAAAACCATTTAACCTTAGTAGGTCTATCCTTTAACTTTCGATCCCGTGACTGCTTGTACCTTGTAACAACTGAAAATATTGAGGAAATATTGTTCTTGTAATATTTGTCCTGCGCAAATATGCAGCCAGTGTTGTGGAAAATTGGATTCGCGAGACCGAGACGAGAGGACAACAGAGAGAGAGCGAGAGACAACCTCCTCCACAACAGGGGTTGACCCAATCCCGCTTTTGTGGGAGAAAACCCCACGTCCATGAGGTCGAACGGCCGCTAAGGTGCTATGTAGGCGGGCCAGTGGTTCCGAAAATATTTTATTTAACGCAAATTAATACATATATCAAAAATTTATTCTTACGGTTTTAACATTTTTACATCATCGTTTGTATCTGAATTTTTCTGTTGCAACACACCAAACGGGTTTTTAGATTTTTGCCCCAGAAATATCACATATTTTGTTGTCAAAATAAGCCACAATTAAGTAAAATAATTTTTTGCCAGAAAACGGTACATTATTTTGAAAAACGCTCTGGCAAAATTGGGTATCGTATGACTGTACACAGTCTTAAATTTTTTCAAAGCATTTGGTTATAAAATACTGGAGTCATTTGCAATTGTTTGAAATAATTGAAAGATCATGGCCTTAATAATAAAAGTAGAACTACTGTCTTATTACATTTAAAAGTATGAAACACGCGTTTTAGAGTAATGACTACAACTATGCCTAACATTTCTTTAGTAGAAGCTGTCTTGCTTTGACAGTGCTATATTATTTTACGGACCGAAGTGTTTTTTTATAGATTGTAAAGGTAATTTCAAAACTAAATATAGTGTATTATTTTCGCAAAAGACAGAAGTGTCCCTGTCAATGAACGCATGTAGGTGAATCAGGGATTTTAACATCAGATATAAACATAGAAACAAGTCTTGATATATTTTATTTAGTTATTTATTCACGAAGTATTCGGCCAGTGGCCGGTTTACAACAGATCGTGTTCAAACAAAAGAACAACAAAAATTACATACTGTTAATGTTATATTACTAAACTTAAACCTATAAATAACTGTAAAGTTATAACAGTTTATTCACATAGGGTGACAACTATTTGTGTTTATGTAACACTTTTCTTTAAACGAAAAGCAGCAAACTGAAAGTTCAAAATTTGCCTAAACTTACAAAAAAAACTATAAGTTACTATTAATCTTAAGACATATTGAACAGAAATATGTCTCACGAGATTTCACTATTTTACCTTCATTTTGTTGCATCAGCAGAAATCGTTTAGGTTTCTTTCTAAAAATGACATCGTTGCTGGATTTCAAATCCTCCGGCAGAGCATTCCACTGACTGCAAGAGAGGTAGCTGAAAGATTTTCTAAATGTCAAGCTTTTATGTCTTGGAACTTGTGAATTCGTTTTGTACCTAGTTTGATACGCATGCCGTGGTTTTTGTTTATTTATATTTTCACACATTGTGACAGGCCCATATGGTCGCCACCCCGATTTAGTATATTAAATAGTCATCAGTGTCAACCATCATAAATTAATGTGCAATAATATCTATGTCTTGCGACCATTCATTCTCCTCGTCATTGTATCACGATCACATTGCAATAGTTCTCATCGAAATGCCATTACTACACCAAGTTTTATGTTAAAAATAGAAAATTGTATATATTTTGTCCTTGTGAAGACGAGGGAGAGACGAGCAGGTGCATAGTGTGTCTTGGGGCCTCACCCCACCCCCGCTCGAACCACCTCCCTAGCTGGTCACGAGGGGAGGAGTCCAGCCAATGGCTTTGCTAGTTGTTACAGTGTAATAGATATGTAGTAATTAAGAGATCAATAATGTGAACAAGTAAAT
>PNEQ01020645.1:5240-16694 GCA_003012365.1 Medauroidea extradentata | reverse complement strand
ACACAAAAAATTCTTATTAAAACTGTTGATTCTGATGTGATGTCGATAGCTTTATTTGCATTTCCACGCCTTGCAGAAGTTGAAGAACTATGGATTGAGTATGGAACTGGAAAGAACTTACAGTATTTGCCCATTCACGAATTCTATTACAAACTTCCTAGTGGTATAGCCGAACTGATTCTCTTCTTCCACGCATTTACTGGGTGCGACACTGTGTCGTCATTCTCTGGTATTGGAAAAAATACTGCTTGGAAGACATGGATGTAAATTCGTGACGTTGACTTGGCTTTCCAAGAATTTTCTAATATGTCAACTACAGCAATGACACTAGACAGCCCCCCCCCAATTCTCTGATGTTAATGTACTATACTACGAGTATATCAAAGCATGTTAATGAAGCTCGTAGGATTCTATTTACTCAGATGAATAGAAACATCGAACACGTTCCACCAACAGCAGATGCCCTATTACAACACTTAAAACGGACCTTGCTTCAATGTAATGTTTGGAGAAACTGCTTGACTATAAATCCTCAAGTAAACGATACATGTCAGTGGGGGTGGAAAAAATACGATGACATCATATTCTATTCCATTTGGACAACACTTCCAGACTTAAGCAAACATTGCCAAGAATTGGTGTCGTGTAAGTGCAAGAAACAATGTACGCACTGCGGCTGTGTAAAAGTTGGACTTCAGTGCACTCTTTTATGCAAATGTGAAGGCCACTGCTCAAGAATAGATGAATAGTCAACAAATTACGCATATGTGAATTCCTGATGTACACCATGTCATGTAAGTGGAGAGTTATTGTTTATGGTGGAAGGGGGTTATCAGAAACACTTTCTAATATCACGGATGAATAAATATGTATCTGGATTGTGAAAAATTGTTATGTCTCATGTTCAAAACAAGCTTTACTAATTTGAGCAGTCACGATAAATGGACTGGAAGTAGTTGGGAGATGCTAAAACTAATGCATAATTATATGCCTGCACTATTTTTAAATATTTCATTTTTCCTTGCACAAATTTGTTCAGTATTTAAACTATTCATTGTGAGTGTTTTTACGTCATTTTTAATTAATACATTCCATAAGAAAGTTTGAAAATTTTAAAAAAAGTAGTAAATCAAATATAAGCCACATACTATGGTCTTTACAGCAAATTCAGCCTAAACTTTACTTTAGATAAACTTATCTTCTTTAAAATGAGACCACATTTACCAAAATCCGTTCAGTAGTTTTCAAGATTCACGACTTTAAAGAATATGGTAGGTGGCCATTTTGATGACGCCACTGCGCAGGAGCTAATCATTTCTAAGGTTGTCTCCCGGTGGTTTTTAAGTCTTTGAATAGTATTTAAACGACCTTCAACGTTTGGTGCTGGTATCCGGAAGTGAAACATTTTCAAGCTTGTTCCATGCACTATTTAAGCAAACATCTAAAATGTTATTTTAAGGTTTTTCGAAAATTGAAATTTAAGAGGGTGAAAAGTTTGAAAATAACTTTTTGGAGATAATGAAACTAACCTGACGATAAATCGACATGCTCTTTTCTTTAAAGTCTGCGTACGTAATTATAAACAAACCAATTAAAAATAACTCACTAATTAAAGAGGTACAGAGAATAAAGTAACACGGTCAATTAATACGAAATGAAAATATAGTTACTCTTTTCTTTAGCTCACGCTGGCGAAGCCTCAACGGGACAGCTAGCACAAGATAAGACACTCCGAAACAAACATGTTGGTATACAAACTGTAAATGAACCATATTATGCATAAAGGAAACAAGCACGATATTTTATTGCTCTGACATTTGTAGCAAATCCATGAATTTAAAACTTAAATACATTAATAATTTATACGTCCTTGCTGTACGGAATCATGTTCTGCAATTTTGTCATGCATGCAATTGTAATTAAATGCAGGTGTTTATCATTGAACCTAGATTTTTTTCAGTTGCATCACAATGGCGCTTGTTTCTTTTATGCATAAAATGGTTCACATATGGAAAAGCCGGGCTTTAAACGAACTTGGCGCTGTTTGGAATGTTCCAAGGCAGCTACCCAGCGAGCTGACCTCACTGACAGATTTCGTTCACTGGACGCGGCGTTTAAGATCTGATAACAGTGTATAAACAAACTTATGAGGGTTAATAGCCTGCTTTCACAGGTAATAATATGAAGTGACGACCTTCGCCCTACAATTGGTTGTTAGGGCACGGTAGATAGCAATTTTCATCATGTTTTATTTATACCTGGTATTATTTAAGACATATCAAAATCAAAATGTTGCACATAACGGAATAATTCACTATGAATAACGATGTTGTATGCTGCATGACAATACATTTTACCCATACAATACAGAGCTGGTACAGTAAAAATTTTATCATAATCAATACAGAATAATTATCCATATGTTAACAACTTTTAAATTAATCATATTACATTTTTTTCGCTAGCAATTTGAACAATATGAAAGTTGTTAACGTTAATAAATAAAACTTAGATGATTGTAAATAAAAATAAGTTCACGTTAAATTTTTCACAATATGCATGTGTAATAAAGTGTATTTTTTGATGCGCTGTAAGAGAAATAATAAGAAATATTTGAGTTTTAGCACAATAAAAGTTGGTAAATGTTTCTTAGATGTGCGGTTCCTATCGTATGGAGCATGCTTAAGTAATCCTTATAATTAATTCAGTATAATTTAACACAAATTCTGTTTATTTTTAAATTCAGAAATCTGAATAATATAATTTAGCTTGATGGCTTGAAAGTCATGGAAAGCTAATGCTTGTGAATTAAGACTGGCATACCCGATGATTACGTAGAAATTGGAAAGTTCTAGACAGTTATAATTACTATTTTTATTTTGTTATCTTTAAATTGTTACAATGCTTGACATATTTGAACTAGATGTTAGAAAAACATGACTCGCAACACAATGCAGCCCAACCAATTTCGATGATAAGTTACCAGAACGCTATCAAACCAATACATATAGACTATTATTTATCAGTAACCTGTATATAACTATTAAGTATATCATAGATACCAACTAACCCATACACATTTATGGAATTGAAATTGAAATTTGTGTGTAACTAGTGAAAATTATGTATTTAAACCTGTGTTTTAAAAAAATGTCTCACTGAAATTTGCGTTACAATCACGTTTATGTAAATATATTTTTATGCATGTTTCACAACTATGTAAAATGTTAATGGTGAAAGACGCATCGATTATATACGAGATATTACAAACAGCCGCAAGATACGTGACGATATCATGGCGTTTGTAATACATCATGATTAAATATTTTCCTTGTGTATATTATTTACTGTAATACCTATCATATCGGCTGTTAGAGTTGTTGAAGTTCAAATAATGTTAAACATATCAACATTGTTATTCGCAGGAATGTAAGGAAATCGTGACATTCAAAGAAATGTTGTATATTGTGTGTGCTGTTACGTTTGTTGTTATTAATTAAATGTATTTTATATGAAAGCAGTAATTTATTTAGATACTTTAGATGTTTTGATTACGCGTTTAGTTTACAGAATGCATAGTTAATATATGTGATTAATGCCCAAGTTCCCAACAATTGTTAAGTTCAAGTAAGTATTTAGATGGCTTAGGAAACTCATATCAAAATTTATGTATTTGTAAGCAGTATAAATGCCTTCTAAAGAATACCTTACTCTTAAAATTAAAGGTTTCTGTATAAGACGCATCCACGTGACTATGATATTATACAGCCAATATTATAAGATAATAATGATGAATCAACTATTAATGACGTTAATTGCATAAGACATTAAACATTTTAATATATATTAATAATCTGACTTATTATTTGACTTGCATATTTTTCCGCATTGAAGGGTGGTTCAAATTTTACATTTTTATTTTTATTTGTAATATATTTTGTCATTTGAATTTTTAAATTTTCTGTTTAGTTAAAAATGAATGAATTAAATGTATACGTTTGTTAAGATATTTACAAATCGTATTTATACATAACTTAAGGTCACGGAATCGTATGACTCATATTCCAATGACCAAACGGTAAAATTACAAACGTGGGCCTGTGCTTAATTTAATCGTTAAGTGCCAATAATATACTGCAATCAAATAGTGAATTCATATCAGTCCCGACAATGTGTAATATATTTTCAGGCTGTAGTGTATTATTGACCCTCGGATTCTCGTGCGGGAAATACCACGCGGTAATTTAAAAATCGTGTTCAAATGCCAAAATTACATTCGAGGATTTCTACAGGCTCAGTTTGTCAACACATGCTGAAATCTTCAAAACTACGGCAACTCTTTACTTACATACATACTGGACGGAAATATTTTCTATATTATTATAATGTCAACCGGCACTATGAAAAACAACCAGTATGACAAGCTATATTATTTTATTTGAAGAATTACTTATGGCAAACAAAATTTTTTATCCGTTTGAATGTGGGACTAAGAAAGGAAAAGCACTGATCATAACGAAATTATTACATTTACAAACCTTAAATTTTTTATTGAGTCATCTCAATCAACTGATATAAGAATCAACGTTTGAATAATTTCACTAAAGGCTGAATGACGAGAGGAAACATAACGGATGTGTCTATAAGGCAAAGCCCAACTTGAATCTAATCAGATCAAAGATATGTATAGTAGACATTTTGGAATTAATTTTATGAGGTTAAATGGCAGCCATTAATATCTGCTGGCCATAATTTCGTACATTCTTCTGCATACAGTGCAAACAAATTAGCAATAAACGACCTGAATGTAGCATTCAAGCAAGGTGTGAGTAATTATATTTATTTTGTATCTTGAAATGTTCTTTATAAGTACTGGGTACTTACTGATTTTAGCAATTTATGACATGAAACACACAAAGATACTGTGTCAATATTTCTAGGATAACATTAATTAATTGAAAGGAAATAATCGCTTTGTCATGAAAAATACAAGCAAACTTTTCCCTAGGAATAACACGCCAGTAATAATTTGTAGTCCTTCTCACCCGACAAGCTGAATTTGGTTGGTAATATTATTCCCTTTCATGAGAGAAATTGGGGTGGCTACCCTCTGTTGATTACAATTTAATTAAAAGTTAACTGTTAGAGAATATATTTAATAACATTTTTCCGTACATCGCTCAAATATGCCGTCTTGTACAAACACTCTCAGGGAAACAATATTAAAGAAATCTGTAGCAACTTTGTTCAAAATAGCAAGCGGTTGGCTTGACACATTTGGAAGTCCACAAGACACGGGTATTGTACCAAATGAAGACGCAAGTGGCTGAAAGCGTTATGTAACAATTTGTAAAAAATAAATTTTCTTACATGAATGTTATGTACGTACTTTACACCCAGAGCTCACAGAAAAACAGCATGTATTTAAATACAGCAGTGGACGAAGGGGCTATGTTACATTGGTTGGCATAGCTGGAACAAACTTTAATGACACTTTACACAGAACTTTGATTTTGTATCATGAAAAAAATACATATCTCTAAATATTTGATAGTTTGAGTCAATAAATATCCTGCCGTTTACATCAATCAGCAAGGTTGTTATACAGTTTCGCCTCACTAATAATTCTTTAAAGTAAAAAGTTATATAAAATTTTATCACGTTTTACACGGTATTTGTGTTAAATATTTAAAGCAGTTCATGCGATAGTTTTGTCTATAGTGCAAACATTTAAACTATTTCTTATTTTAAAACTTCACACAATGACTACGCAAAGTAATATTATGACGGTTCTGCAACTCTGCGACATCTGTGGCGTCGCAGGAAGACGGTCAGCGGATGTTACCTAATCGACAATCTTCTACAAGGCGGATTACAGAAACTAAGATAGACCAGGAATCCCATGAATTGAGGAGATTTGGTGAGTCTTAAAACTTTACCCATCACCCTTTCAACTTCCTAGTTCCAGCAGGTATTGCTCCGCCCCTCGACATAGCGTGGGGCCAATTAGAGTGGAGGATTCTAACGGCCGTTGTAGAGGTGCGAAAAAATGGTAACGACAATGAGCTAGGGGCTCGGGGGAGTTTTATCTTCTTCTCCGGCCGTGACTGCAACATACGACCCGGGTTCGAGTCCCGGTGCCGATTTTCAGCGATTTAGGGCGAGCACCATCGTCGAGAGACTTCTTTTCCTCTACCTTCAATGACGGTAAGGGTGGTGAGACTCCCCACGGTTTAGGGAAGAAGAGCGGGTTAACAGCTCACAAAACCTCTATGGCGAATATGTGTTTCCAATTTAACCAAATAATTCAGTTTAGGAGTAGAAATGCTACAAAAAGAGCTTTCAAATTACATATCTATTAAAATATAAAAAACTATATTTCATATTATGTAAAGAAAGCTTGAGCAGTGCTTAAACAACGACTTTAATTAATTATAAGCAATTCAGTTTAGCAATATAACTGCTCCATCATTGATAAAATGGGATAAGACACTTTATCTCTGCTTGTAAATTCAGAAATTTTCGCTGTAATGCATGTTATAGTATAGACTATTAAGCGCGTGTTAAAGATGTATGAAGGTCTTTGTACAATACATTACTAGATGGTAATTTCCGAGAAAGTGTCTAATTAGTGCAATTATTTTAACGCCTGAAATATAAGCTGACACATGGGCTGTTTTGAAAGTCAGAGTAACCAAAAAATAAAAATAAAAGGTGTGTCGCATTTATGTTGTTGGACCGGCTTTCATCATCGATGATTTGTAACACGGTTGTGTAAAAGTAGGTTGCAAAGTATGGTAATGCGGTGGAACTTTAAGGCAAGGGAAACTATACTGTAAAATATATCCACACTTAAGTGCAATGTTAACAAATTTTTACGTAACTTGGCTAAGCCAGGTTATTTTAAAGACATCTAAATGGGCTTTATGTGTTATATTGAGTGCGTCATAACTGATACACAAAGCAGACACTAACTGCAGTGAAATTAGGAATTTTAAGCAGTGATGGTACAAATCGTGTAACTTGGTTTGTAGACACTGAATAATGGTCCCCAGAATCAATAGCGGCTATACTTTGCTACTTACATATTAATGATGACAATTTACATTGTAGTTTGAAAAGCAGTTACGTTATAACGTAAAATGTACAATCAAGTAGCAAAATATCATATTAATAGTATTATTTTAAACATGTAACAGCTGTGACAGAAATCATGAAACCATGAGGGAACAGATTTAGAAAATGCGTGAATACCAAAAATTAGAAATTGAGTAAGGGGTACACTTCATAATAGCGTTGTGAGTTTATTGAATTATTTCAGTATTGAGTTGCTTTAAATTAACTACTGAACTTATAATTTCAAAACTGTAAATTTTTTACTGTATTTTATAGGCAACCTTACCGTTCTGAGGTTTCTTATTTATGATATTCAAGCATTTTTTAATCGTTATCTTGTGGTTTCATAATCGCTGTCACAGCTGTTAAATGTTTAAAATAATTTTGTTGATAGTCTGTAATTTTTATGTTGTAGCTTAAGATCTTTTCAAATTACTGTGTTAACTACCTCCAATAATGAATCAGTGGGATATTTACTTAAGTGTTATAGCTACTTATACTAGTGACCAATATTTTCTGTCAAAATTCCAGTAACGCCTTTAGTATTATAAAATTTCTTACATCACTGTATTGAGTTACTGCTTTTTGTAGTGGTAAGGACGCACTCCAAGAGTAAATAATAATTCAAGCTCAAATGTCAGCAGGATGAATTGTATTTGTAATTTAGTAAGACTTGGCAAACTTTGCCTTAAACGTGTGTTTTTTATTTTATTACTTAAGTTTCTCTTACCACAGAATACCACGTCTTTACTATATTATGCAGTCTACTCGTATACCAACCGAGTTACAAATCTTCTATGACGAAAGGCGTTTAGTCAACACCGTTGCGACACCCTTATTTGTTTGGTCACACTGCCTCGCAAGACAGTCGCAAAGCCTGCATATGTTTCAGGCGTTACAATAAACTGCAATCATTTGACACAAGATTTTCTCACAAATGGCCAACTTAAGCAATTTCTAACAAGAAAATCATGTTTCATTTATCTTCAACATTGGATTATTGTTCTGTACTACATCATGAGTTACAGTGAAGTTTTCCAAATGTACAAGCAACAATAAGCGTTAGTATCCTATTTGAACAGGAATGGGCGATTAATATTACCAAACTAAATTACTTGTATTTTTAGAGTTAAGAAAAGTTGTTTTTAGACACTGGTTAGACTTTCATTATTTAAAATCAAGAACTTTTTGAAAATGTAACAATTGTAATATAATAGTCTATATACCGGGTATCATTACTCATTAATCGTGCAAAAAAATTTTTTTTTCGTCTTTGCTTTTTATGAGCTATTACTACGCAAAATTAACACACTCTTTCCAGACCATGCCTGTATAGCTAATGTTAGAATTAATGTTTTAAGCCCAATAGTATTTGTAATTAACAACGCTCAAATATATTTAGTACAAATAAAAAAAAAAAGAATTTTTTTGTCATTGCTTTTTGTGAGCTAATACTACGCAAAATTAACACACTTTGTCCAGACCAAGCCTGTATAGCTAATATTAGAGTTAATGTTTTAAGCCCAATAGTATTTGTAATTAACAATGATCAAATGTATTTAGTACAAATGTTTTGAAACCATTTGAACTATTACTTAACTAAGGTACTGACTTTATTTAATATGGTTAATCATAAGTGTTCCATTGGGCGTGTGTTTTCCTGCGCTTCTTACCTTCCGTCTCTTAGCGTGAAATTTAAATTGTACGAACCGTCCTGGTTGATAAAATTTAGGTATGCAATTAACGATTCTTAACACAATATATATTTTTTTCAATTAGCTTCTAATTAAAAAAAGGCATTCGGAATTATTAAAGTAGGATCAAATTTGCTCGCATAACATTTTTTTGAAACACACCTACTGCAGTGAAGCGTGTAATCCTAGGTTTGAAAATTTGTACTATAGCTTAGCTTTTCTTTTTAGTATATTGTTGCAATGTAAAAATAAGATTATACATACAATTCAGTGTTTGTATTTGCAGAAGCATAATAATATTAGTTTTAACGGTAAGACGACATTAATTTTCTTTTAACCTTGGTACACATCTTTATATATGTAAATGAGTTTCATTTTCTCACTTTATGCTTAATGTAGCACTTAAATTACTCACTACATTTTAAAACTTTTTGAGTTAACCCCATAAACCATTTGATAAAAAAAGTAAACATGGAAACTTACAAAAGTTATGTCTATGAATTGAAATATATATTAATAATTTTCTTCTTAGCATACATTTTTATTATATTAAGTTTGAATATATACTCTCAAATATTTTTTGTAAAATAAAACATATTTTCAGCTGCTACAGGTTGTAATGTACAACCATGTTTATGGTAGTACATCACATTTGTTGCGCGCGTCGCTCGCCCTGAGTAAGAGGAGAGGGGAAGGTACTTTCACGCATGCGAGGCTGGTGTGCGTGGCACAGCGGGGAGGGGTTTCGCGCGTGCGGGCGAAAGGGTATTGATCGGGCGCCGGGCGAGGCGAGTCAGCTGTGGACTGTCGACAGTAGTAAGAGTATTGATCGCGTGCCGGCTGAAGTGTAATGACCGCTTGGACAGCTAAACACCGTTCGCGCAGTTTTTTTGTTATGACGACTGCGGAAGCGAGGGTGATGGGCATGCCGATGATAGAGCTTATAACTGCATAACACGTGTACGGGAGGTGGATCATTCGTGGTTACAAAAAAAAAAACCGCAAGGAAGCCCGGAAAGTGCGTGAGCAAAAACGGGCAGGTTGCCTGGTTTGTAGAGTTAAAACGTTAGCGGACCGTCGCAGTAACTTTGGTGTTCCAGTCGTGCAGTTAACATTAATGACATGCTGTATGTTACGAATTCCGAGTACATAAAGAACTCGCTTGTACGCGAGTTGATAGTGAACCGGGTCAACGCCGGCCGACTTTGACGATTAGTGTGTGTGAGCGGTGCTTCGGCGCGGCGACTAGCTGGAGTAAGCGGAAAATTCCGCCCGTTGCTCTACCATCACCAAGAGCCTTGCTGGGGTGGGGCCTAATTTTAAGGCCACCTAGCAGAACAGGTTTGGGCGGACGGCGTGGTCAGCACAAAAGGTACTGTGTCGACTTATATATCTGTACTTCTCCTCTTGAACAGGGCGGACGATTCAAGATCCAAGAAATTGTCAATTGGTGTCATTTTATCACCATATAGTACACCTTAAAATTGATATAACGTGGTTGTATTGCACTTTAGCGCATATAGTAATCTGCTAATGAGACTCCGTGCTTGTCAATAATTTGTTTACCTAAAACTAAGGATAGTGTACAAATGTAACCGCAAAGTTAATGTATTTGGTTTCAATGCACGTTATGGTTGATGGTATACTGGTGGAGTTGGTGGATGTACAATTTTGCGTAAGAATGGCCTTAGTGCACTGCAATTTCTGGTCGTGATTATGTAGTTGCACTGTAAGCAGAGATATTAGGGAAGTGAACTTTGGTTTGAAAGTAACTTTGTTAATATCCCCTGTAGGGTGTGATTGAAAATGGTAGTGTTATACTGCAATCTTTTCTAAGTTCTACCCTCTGTGTTTTCTGTGGCCTTCAACTAGGTTTCACACCACCCAGTCGTACAATGTGGAAGATAGAGCTTGTTAGTTCATTCTTGCAGGCTGGTGTTACCACCGCTCAAGCAGTAGTTCTTGTAGCATCGAGCAGTGCCACTAGCAAGAAGGCGAGAACAACCAAGGTCATCATATACAAGATGTTGCTGCAGACAACAACTGACGAAGCTACACTGAAGGAGCTCAGATAGTTCAGTGACTACATCTCCAGTACAGAGCTCACATTCAGTTGTGCTGGTTTCTTCACTCTGGACCATCCTCTGCTAGCCTCTATGGCTGGATGTGTTGCATCATACATCGTTATATTGTTTCAGTTTTACTCCTCAGAAATTCGCTAGTAGCTCACAAAGTCATGGTTTCTGTAGATATGTGTTATTTCATGACATAATTATCGAAAAATTTAACTACAGTTCTGTGTAACAATTACTACGAACATATTCTACGGAATTTCATATTGTGAGGAAATGTGTCTCGTACATGCGAAGATTTTGAAGTTTCGTTAGCTACGAAGCACTTGTGTAAGTATATTTCGTATGAATAAAATCAATATTTTGTATCAATACAATCATCCCTGAGTATTTGTACGTTATTATGTTGTCATACTTGTTTCTCATTGAAACGTACAAAGGAGTCTGGTAAAAAGGTCTTCGAATAAGATATCTATATATATATATATATATATATATATATATATATATATATATATATATATATATATATATATATATATATATATATATATATATATATATATATATAT
>PNEQ01020644.1:0-16596 GCA_003012365.1 Medauroidea extradentata | reverse complement strand
ACCAGAGGGCAGTCACGACAGACTCACCAGGATTGGCCAGTCAACCCAGCCAACCAGGTGCGAGTCAGCACACGATTGGCCCAAGTACCCAGCCAATCAGAAGGTCCACCAGGAGAGAGCCAGGATTGGCTAACCACCTCGGCCAATCAGTAGCAAGCAGGCCTGTGATTGGCCGACCGGCCCAGCCAACCAGGAAGCAGCCACCCAGACACCAGGGTATATAAGGACCTGCAACTCTTACATCTCACACCAGGGCCGTGCTACTGTGGTGCGACCCTGGTTACATTCCAGCAGCGGCTCGACCTCTCTTATTATCACCACTCATTAATCACACAAAGTCTATCTTAGCGAACTAACATACCCTACTTTCTCCTGCCCTGAATCCAGTAATGGTATTTAATGGTTTTTACCTCCACGACTGTCGCACAGATTTCCCAGCACCCTCCTCGCTTTGTGCTGGTTTGCTGTGCCCTACATTCTAGACCCTTCTTTTTTTCGGGGTGTGTCCATGGCGACAATTGCTGCCATGGCACCAGACTACCCTGCTCAGCCGCGATGCATGCCTCACTTTATAACAATTAAACCCGACCTAAGGCGTATAGGGCTTGCCCTGAGACGTATCCTATTCTCCACTCGGCCTAGCTACTAACATGCATGCCGTAGGGCACACAGAACTGTGAAGGTGCTCACGCTGGCGTGGCGGGATATGGGGGCTCGCCAGAAAACAAACAAAAAAAAACATCTGCCAGTCGGCCTCCGACTCCGACTACCTGATGATGGCAGTTGCAACGACTGCCGAAACGTCGCAAGACAATCTTCAGACGCGGTTCACACCCACAAGCCAAGAAAATATGTAATAAAATATTTAAAAAAAACCGCAACGTAATATTTTCAATTTTAAAAAATTGCAAAATTACAGAAAAAAGTTGCAAATTAAGCAATTCAAAAAAATACAAAAACAGATGGCGAGATCTTTTAAAACGTTTTATTATGTAGCCCATAGTACGTTACTTCTCATACGTAAGTCAATTGGCTTTCACTATTTGCATGACAGTAGAACATGCAAATATTGACTTTGATGCACCATTATGAGGAAACTACGCCAGCTAAAATTGTTTTGTCAGAGTAAAATATGCTCATAAGAACAGTCTACAAAACTAACAATATTTCATATAATTATAAAATTATGACTTTATCGCACTGGAACACCCTTAAGAAGCTGATACTATCGTATTGCTTAGTCCACTTGAGTACGTATTACTACACCAAGTATAGATGAAATAAACGTATTACCGTTTTACTAGGGTGTATTACAACAAAGTATCCAGTGTTTGTAGCACGTACTTTCCTGGAAGCGAATCATGTTGCTACGACTAAAATATGGAAACTGTGTACTACTCGAACTTAGTCGTGACTTGAGCGGTCGAGGCCAGACGACCTCCAGCTGAGCAGCAGTGCTTAAAGTCGGCCGACAATAAACGTGAAGAAAAAACAGCTGTTGTCGAGTCGGGAGAGCTAAGATTGTCACTTAACGAGCTTTTTTTAACACTCTCCCCCCCCCCGCGTAAAAAAAGAGTATGGTTTTATAAGACTGAGACGTCTGCGTATAACTGTGTATATGTGTGTCTTATTGTGGCATCGTAGCTCCTAAACCAATGGACCGATTTTGATACGGCCTTTTTTGTCTGAAAGCTAACGTGGTCTAAACGGTTCTTAGCTATAATTTAATAATATCTGTTCAGGCGTTTGAAGATCATTAGCTGTTTTCTAGTTGGTGAATGGATGTGAGCAACTTATGCTGGTCTAACCGATCCGAAATAGCATCCTGTAACTTCAATGATATTACAATAACATGGTCACCTTGACCTGATGCTGCAGCATCGTGTGGCATTTGCAGGATACCCAACTACTCATGAATTTACAGTCGGTGATTTTTTTTTATTTTTAATTTAAGTTGTACTTGTATTATAACGCGGCTTCTTATCACGCTATGTAGCGAACCATAACAATGCCTACCCGCTCCAAGACTTGCCTTTCATAAATATGTTTTGCAGCAAATAAATAAAAACTATACTTTTGCTGATCACTGCTTAGCTTGAAATCATTACTTAAATGTACTATTTAATGTGAAATACGCTTTTTAGAACTGTTAATATTTTTTTATTACGTAAAATCGTATACTTTCAACACTTGTTAGTAGAACGTAACAGTTTTAAATCAATTAATTAATTTTTTTTGGCTATACGTCTCGTTGACGGCGAGGTCAATAGAGTTGGTTAATACACAACTACAGAAAAGAAACTGCGAAAGAATTGGCCATGACCTTTTAGGATTATAAACCATAATAGAATTCGCCTGCAACGATTCCGGAAGACCATGGAAAACCGAAAGCAGGATAACTGGTGCCGAGGATCGAACACGGGTCCTCTCGAATTCGAGCCCACAGCCTTATTGTTGCACCGCCTCAGTCAATTCAAGAAATAAAATGTATTTATTTAAATGTACTCAAAATTTGAAGTATGACGAAAATTTTTTTGATAAAAAAAAGGAAAATAACGTTTATAACAGGTGTAGAAAATTATTAAAGAAGAGTACCAATAAAATCAAGAACGTATCAATTTTTGTATAAATGTGTTACAATTCAGAAAATATAATAATTAGCCTTGTTAGTAGTATTTATTATTTATTTAATTATTTTTACTTTTTGTTATATAACGATACGAGGATGTAAAATTTAACATACACATTGCCATATGAATTCTTAAAAAGCAAGTTAAAACCACCCGAAATATTTATGAACAAAATATAAATAATAATTTCTGAACCTATAACTCATTGATTCCAGGCCGTCTTCAAGTACATCATACAACTCCGCGTGTCCACGTGTTGGCAAACCCTAGTGAAAGCTCGGCAGCCTATGTTCATTGAGTCCACAATGGATGAGGATTTTTTTCGTGATTGGAATAATTCACAGATATATTGTATATGAAACTGGAACGTTTACGGACTCAACAAAAAATAAGGTTTTTTAATTGCTCGCATTACGTGCAAAACTTAAAATGGCAAGAAAAAATGGAAAGTGTAATTAAATTGTATGACGCCAAAATTTGAATTAGTATTTCTGAGACATTTAATTTGGTGAAATTGCTCTTTCTCATTATCAGTACCTGATGTTCTTGCGACCAAAAAAATATTGCTCACATGCTTGGAAATATTCAGAAAGCCAGGCTATGTCATTTCAGCAATAATTAATTTCTTTCTACCTCTAACCATCCTTAGAAATTGATACTAGTATCTTGAAAACCATACCAGTGTGACATTCCCTTTTGTCTGGTTAAACAAAGCAAGTTGTAGATGAACTCAGTTCCTATACGAGGACAACTACTTCCCCAGCCCATGTATACACATACAAATTTTCGCAGAATCTTTTAACCAGATTTCACTGTGTGAAATTTGTTTATTTCTTGTTGTTACTATACACGGATTATATTTTACTGTTTACTTCGCCTATCTTATTATTTGACTTGTAGCTTTCTTCTCTTCTCTACGTACTTGTCTGAAATAAACGTCCTGTTGCGCAATGTTTCATTTTTTACTTAGTTTAGTCTCTCTACGAGTTTAAATCATTTCTTTAAATTTTGGGGATTGCACACGTCAATACATTTCAAGTAGAGTATATATATATATATATATATATATATATATATATATATATATATATATATATATATATATATATATATATATATGTGTGTGTATGTTCGAACACAGTGACCTTTCTCGTGCTCAAAATGACACATTTCAATAATTTCCAGAATTTATCGAATTTCGATAATTATCGAAATTTCGATAGTTCCCAGAAATTATCTTTAAGTGCCATTTTATGCATGACAAAGGCCACTATGTCCAAACATACATATATATATATATATATATATATATATATATATATATACTCTATTGTTATTTAAGGACTACAAAAAACTAAATGAAATATAAAAAATTAAAACTATAAAAACTTCATGAACTTATTTTATTTATCAGTTTTTCAAATTCTTTTTATAAATTTTCAAAATGTTTTCCAACTTTTTCCAAATTATATTCTTCATTTCCATATTGACCTAAAATTGTTAATTGTAAATCTTGTAATTTTGAAAAATAGTTATGAACATTGTCTATTAAAGAAACAGGTACTTTATTTGTAAAAGATGGTTGATCACAATCTTTTCCAATCATAAGATTTGTCATACTAAAGGGAACAAGACTCATTTTTATTTATAAAAAAAATATTATAAGTGGAAATAATTTTTTCTATATAAATAGAAGCAAAATGGAAGCAACACTTAATTTACTAAACGGGAAAAATTAATCTACAAACATTTCTGAACTTGAAATAAACAAATCTTATTTAATAAACAAAGCAAATGTTATTGACACAAAATTTGGTGTTCGAGTGTTATTAGAAATAGAAGGTGATTTGAAAGTGTTTTTACCTGACAGATATGTACAAAAATTTAATAATAAGGTTTTAGAAGACGTTTACAGTGGATCTATAAATATTGTATACGAAGGAATGAAAAACTTAGGTCTTGGAAAGAAATTTCATTCCATTAGGTTTGAAGAAAAATTCAATTTATACAATTAATATGCTTGTTATGTCAACTATGTATTTTTAAATATTTTTATTTTAATTTTTTACAAATCTACTAAATTTTATTTGTTATAAATGAACACTGAAATGAATGGTGAACACACAACTCAACAAAGAAGAAGAAATAGAAATGCTTCTTCTGAAAATGCTTGGGATATATTTAAATTTAAAAGTAGTATTTTTAAAAGACTAAGTAGAAACGAACGTGAAACTCAAGTTAAATGTAAAATTTCTAAACATTTTTATATACCGACCGTTTTTATTACTCATGTAAGAAGTGAAAATCATAAAAAAGCTTGTGATTGTATGGAAGGAGCTTACGAAGGTTATTATGAACCATGTTTTAATGCAAGCGAAGATCATATTAAAAATCCAGAATCTTTATTTTTTATTGCTGCAAAGTCAATAGTAAAATATATTAACCAAGACTATAACATAGAAATAAAGGTTTTACCGAAAATGTTATAAAAGTATATTCATCATAATTATTACGAAATTTTTGAATCTATAATTTTTGATAACATGAAAAACAATTATTGTTAAAATCAAACAAACGTATTTTTTCAATAAACTTAAACGTCCAATGACTATTCCTACAGTGAAATTGTATTTCAAATTCATTTTAATTTTCTGTTGGATTTAATACACAAAAGCCAAAAAAAATCTGCATAAAATAAATCAAATTTTGCATCTTGCCAATGTTTTGATTCTATATCTCTTTCATCAACAGCTATTGTGATGTTGAAATAAACTTCTTCTCTACAAAAAAACAATTAACAAAGTGAAAATTATTATCAATATGATGAGTATTAAAAATTCCCAACACTTGTTTCATTTAGTAAATAACAAAAATAATAATGAAATCTAATCTTTACTCTGAGAGCAACACAATCGAGTTTGTATACACATTTCCAAATTCGTTGTATTATATTTGACGTTTCTTGTTCTTAGTCCTTCTTGCACTTTCTATAGAAACATTATCCATTCATTTACAAAAAAAAACAGTTAAAACTATTGTTTCATTTATAAAATACCTGTTATTTCAGAAGAAGCAAAGTTTATCAATGTATTATTCTCATCCCTTAGTTCCAAAACTATATTTCCCAATTTATCTGTGTTAATTGGAAAAAATAATGGATTATTCGGTTCGTAGTATATTGTTTCACCGAAAGATACATGTGGCTTAAATGTTTCTCTATGATTATATTTATCATGTTTCAAAATCATTCCATTCGCTAAATTACAGTGAACAATAATTGTTTCAAATGGAGCAAATTTTAGGTATTGTATCGGCGTAATGAATTTTATTTTTTCTAAACGAGGGGTCACTCTATTTTAATATAAACATTTTTCACTAGGTATCACTACATATGAACCATATTCAGGATGTGTATATAGTGTATATACATTATTATTTTTATTATTTCCTAAAAACTTTGTAAAACCTAAAATTTCACCAATTGAATCTTCATTTTCGAACAACAGATCAAAAGCACATTTTATTTTCACCCTATTCGTTATTTTTTTGATTCTATAGATATATTATTTTTTTCTCACCAGTAGCTACCTTGTCAAATGGAGGAATTGTTTTTATAACTTTTTCATGTTCTTCTACATTATATTGACAAACTGGAATTTCTATTTTATTTTCTAACTCTACACCTTCGCTTTCTTCAACAAAATATAGCTTGTTATTTTCCTTTGTATTTTCCTGAATTAAGCCTACTGAATGTTCTTTTGTTTGTAAAGTATAATGAAGTAATAGTTAAGATCGATTTCTTACCAGTTAACTTAAATACTTAACTCATTAATACATATTATAAATAAAATGAATTCAAAATCTAAAAAGATAGATTGGTATATAAAAATGAGAATACCTGTCAACATTATTTCAAAGAAACGTCATGGAGAATTATTACCAAATAACATTAGATGCTTGATTCCAGGTTCTTCAAACTGTGGAAAAACTACATTAATGATCGATAATTTTATATATTCACCAGGATGGTTAAATTTTTGGAAATTTATATGTTTGTTCAAAAAGTTTAAATCAACCAAAATATATTGATTTAAAAGAAGATAATGCAGCAGCATAAAAAATAATAAGAGAACAAATAGCTCATTTTTCCCGTTTCAAATGAAGAAATTGTATGTGTTGACAAATGTCTGTTGTTATTTTTGATGATGTAATTTTGTATAATCAAGATATGATAAGAAATTATTTTACTCGTGGAAGGCATAAAAATATATTCCCTTTTATCTGGCTCAAACATATTCAAAAGTACCAAAACAATTAATAAGAGATAATGTAAATTTTCTTTGTGTACATATTTAGACAAGATGATAAAAATCTTAAACATATTCACAGCGATTTTGTTGGTGGTGACATGTCATTTGAAAAATTTAGAGAACAATGTTCAAAATGTTGGAACAAAGACTATGGCTTTATTACTATAGACATGACACATAAATTAAATGAAGTTAAATATCACAATAAGATGAAAGATTTTTTGACTTTGACAAATTGAGCACCAATATAGTCCAATATTTGTAAACCATAAAAATATTAATAAACACTAATGTACCATCTGCAATATTAAATTTCTTTGGAATTTTGAAGAATATTTTGTCATCCTCTTGAAGAGGAAAAGGTTTCTGTAAATCAGTTTTTTCATATTTCAGAAGTCTAGTTTTTGGATAAATAGTTATACGATATAATTCAATTATTGATGTAAGATAATTTGGTATAATTTTTATTTCACTT
Source organism: Medauroidea extradentata (assembly GCA_003012365.1). NCBI lineage: Eukaryota > Metazoa > Arthropoda > Insecta > Phasmatodea > Phasmatidae > Medauroidea > Medauroidea extradentata. Next base: position 9,181 of record PNEQ01020644.1, on the reverse strand, counting down.
ACTATTCCATCCATCATAAAAATATATTCAGTTTGATTTTCCCCCAAATAAAATATGCTACTTTTAGCATTGTATTTCCCAACTAAAGGAATGATGTGTATTCTATTACTTTGATAATATTCTAAATTTACAGTATCATTAGGTGCAATTGGATTAGAAACATTTCTTAATCTTTTATTTTCAAAATCTACAGTACTATCTTGTTCCAAGTAAGGAAGAAAAACTTTATCTAATGAATGTTTATTTCTAGTTAAAGGTGTTACAAAATCATTGAACTGAGGAAGTGTTACAGAATTATTTATTCTTGGAATGTTATTAATTTAAGATTCTTGTTTTTTAATTCTTTCCATAGACCACAATTTCGTCAACGCATTTCCAAAGATATCCATTATTTATTAACAAAGAAATTGTTTTTGAAAATTCAAAATAATTTGATAAATGGTTCAATACTATAATACATAAATGCCCACAAATAACTTCATCGAAATTTTGTATTCTATCATCATTATAAATTTGATTAATATCTTTAAGATATTCGACTAATTTAAGTGGTGGATTTCCACCAAATGAACTAAAGAAATAAGTACTTTTATTTTCTTTCCAATTACAAACCCAATTAGTTCCACAATTTTTAGAAACATCTAAGTTAACAATTCCACATTCTTTCTTAAGTGGTGATTTGGGTAATTCATCAATCATAAATACACCACGAAAATGTTTAATTATTAATTTTTTAACTAGTTTTTGAATATCAAAATTACTCAATGGAATTATTTATTTTTCTTTTAAATTTTTTTTATACCTTTACCAACTGATGCTTGTTTTTCCATTTCCAAATCATGTCTTCGTTGTTCTTCTAGTTATTGGTCTTTCTTTTTAGAATTAATTACAGAATTAGCAACAGCTGAAGCACCACGAATCAAAGATCCAATTTCAGACAGAACACAAAAAAAAAAATTGGTAAAATTACACCTGTATGTAAAACACTACCACTTTTCATTTCTTTCATCATTTTCTTAAGTTGTGGAATAGATAAAGTTAAATTTATATCTTTACCTTCTTTAAGTTTCTTATTTTTACGTTCAAGTTGATCTTTTGTTAAAAAAGAATCAGTTAACTCAATCTCTTCAGTTCATCTGCAGAAAGTTGAAGTACAATATTTTTCACCTTCATTTATATAAGAAAAAATTATAAAGAAAGAAATAAACAATATTATAATTAAAAAGCTATTACAAATATTTTATTTTTATCCCCCAACCAATTTTTCGTTTAACTTGCATAGCAGATCCATTAAAACCAGCAAAAATTCATTCACTTAAATCTGCATCATGAGCAAAAAATCTTTTGAAAACTTTCTTTTCTAGTTCTTTATCAGCTACATGTCTTTCGTCTAAATTTTTGTGATGATGATAAGATAAATCATGTTCCATTGCAGCTTCATATAATGGATTTATTTGTTTATCACCTCATTCTAATCTTTCTTTTAAATGTGTTCCTGGCCCAAGATAATTATATCAGGTGCATGCAATTCAAATGGTAAAGAATTAATTATATAATTTAACAAACCTTTTCCATGATAATCTGATTCCCAAAAAGATGGAGGAAATGTGTTCAATATTCTTATGAGATATGGAATTCCTTTATGATTGTTCACTACAAAATTTCTAAATTTATTATTCACCATATCCATAATTCCAACTTTCTCATTGTAATAATTACTATTTCCAGCATTCTCTTCCCCATAGATTACTAAAAGTCGATCAATAAGTTTCCTAACATCATCCATCAAAATATATTATTTTGGAAGATTCCTAGATATTGGATATCTTGGTGTAATTGGTCTATGTGTTGTAGATGGTTCTGAATTTGGATGTGAACCTATTTGAATTAATTTTTTTATTCTGATTATATTCTTGATATGCAACATTTGTTGCTATAACTATTTTGATATAATCTGCATAATCTTTATCAGTAAAATTATCTTCAAGATCATTTCTTGTGGGTTTTGTTAGTAAGTTGGAACGTCCTTCTGTTAATTCATATTCTTTATTTTTAACAATAAAGACTTTAGTATCTCCAATATAAAAATCGTGTCCATCTCCACGTAAACCATATTTTCCATTAATAACATTAAGTCTTTGTGAAATATCGTAACCTGTAGTTACTTGATTTGATGAAGCCAAATTATCTTTTCCGAGATTAATATTACAAGCTTTTAGCGGTTTAATCCCGAAAATTTGAGGTTCTTTTTCAAATAATCGTCTTTCGAAAGAAGTTTCTTCTGGTGTTGATGGATAGTCTAAATTTTTAACAGCAACTGGAACAAGTCCTTTGATTAAATTCTTATTCTCATCTGTAACTTTCAATATTTGTTTACCAAGGTTTTCTATAGCATCAATCATGGGTTGTTCCTGTTTCATATTATTTTCATAAATTTCTTTATGTTGTTTCTTAAAATCTTTAAATTTTTCAATCAGCTACCGTCTTCTTAGTAAATTATTTTTAGCTTGTGTTTCCGTTATTATTGATATAAAATAAAAAATGTATATAGCGTAAAACGTCACGTTCAAACGTAAAACGTCAAACGTAAAAACGTCACGTCCAAACGTAAAATGTCATGTTCAAACAATAAACAAAATATTTCAATTAAATGTTCATAATAAATTAATGTTAATAATATAAATGTGTATTGACTCAAATGTAAAAGACATACATCGAGTGACAACATATCTTATGAGCAAACAAAAAATGAAATAAATTTATTAAAATGTATTTGTAGATCTTGTGGTGTTACAAAATCGCACTTTATAAGTGCTTGTTTATGACAAAGTCAAACAATCCATGTTTATTGGCGAAGGAATTAAAGAAGAAATTGCTTACGAAATTCATAAACCTGCAAGGAAAAATTATCCTAGAAGAAGTGGTTTATCTTTTGGAGTTGATGTTCTTTGGCAAGCTGATTTAGTTGAAATGGATTCTGGTTCTTTAAAAGGTATTTCTAAAATTAACAAATGATACAAATATTTGTCAACTGTCATTGATGTTTTTTTCAAAACTTTCCTGGACGATTCCAGTTAAAGATAAAACTGGTGAAAATGTAACTTTAGCATTTAAAAGTATTCTAGACTCTCGTAAACCTAGACATCTACAAACTGATAATGGAAAAGAGTTCTATAACAATATATTCAAGCAATTAATGCCTGATAACAATATAAATCATTACTCGACTTTTAGCGAATTAAAAGCTAGTGCTGTGAAAAATGTAATATAACTTAGAAAAAATGTGGAAAATGTTTACAGTACAAGGTAATTATAAATGGATAGCTATATTACTGAATATAGTAATACTGAATATAATAATACTTTTCATACAACAATTGGAATGAAACCAATTGATGTAAATAAAGAGAATGAAACATCAATTTTAATAAATAAGTTTGACCTATGTAGAAATATCACAAAAGCAAGCGACAGCCGAAACTTTTCTATTGGAGATAAAGTTCGTATAAGTAAAGATAAAAATTCATTTGAATAAGGTTACGCACCTAATTGGTCTACAGAAGTATTTGAAATTTCGGAAATATTATACACAAACCCTATAACATATAAAATTAAAGATTTACAAAAGGAGTCTATTCAAGGCACTTTTTACGAACAAGAATTATTAAAAACTAAATATGATAAAGATTACTTGGTTGAAAAATTTATAAGAAAGAAAGGTAATAAATTTTTGTTAAATAGTTAGGTTTTGATAACAGCCATAATTCGTGGATAAATAAAAATAATATTATATGAAAAAATAACTTTTTTTAAATAAATTTCCTTCTTTATAAATGAGCGAGAAAATAATCGAGAGTTATGAACGTCAAACGTTTCCTCCAACGGATCAAATAAGGAATAATTTAAATGAATACAGCAATAAAATCGATTTTTAAATTCCTATTGGTGATTCATTTTCACACCCAAATGAAGCTTATGTTAATTTTCTATTTAAGGTGACCAAGCGTGATAAAAATGAAGGTTATGGAAAAACTTCAACTATTGATCTTTGTAAGAATTTTTTCCCATATTTATTTTCAAAAATTGACATTTATAAACATGGAAATATTATTGAAACTATCGATTATCCTGGAGTAACTTCAACTATGATGCATTCATTGTTAAACTCAATTTCAGAATCATCATATTTGCAGTTATCTATGGTTTAAAAGGACTATGGAGCTGATAAATTCTTTTCTTTTAGAGCGGATAAACTAAATAAAGTTTCATATACATTAAAATACTTATTTGGATTTGTCAGAGAATGTAATGACATTTATTGGAAAGGTGGTTACAAAATGTCATTTGTTCGAAGTTCTAATGATGATGTTTGTATCTATAGACAACCTAAATATAAAGAAGATAGAACTGTCGATTTTGTTCCTGATCCTGGAAAAAATATTATTGAAAAGATGGAAATCCTATTGCCAGTCGTTGAATATGAACCTAATTTTGCAGATCAAATTAAAACTAAATTATACAAAAATCCTAAAATTACCATTTATTTAATTATTGGCAATGTCTTGATAAAGTTGCTCCAACTTGTTCCAATACGTTTCAATTTGATATTAATGATCAATTTAATTCACTTCAATTCGATATGCCGGATTATGTAATTGTTGGTTTCCAAACGAATAGAAAAGATGATTCTGATCAAGATAAGCATGGTTAATTATTTGACCATTGCAATGTTAGAAATATTTCTATTAAAAATGGTATAAATGAAGTGTTTCCAAAAGAAGACTGGAATCTTGACATAGAAAATAACGTTTATGATAACATGTATGTTGCTAATAAAGATAATAGAAATTCAAGAACTAAACTAGAAACTGTTTATGTAATAATGAAATGTACTTTAACCCATATAAATTTATTTTTGAAAGAGCAATTTACGTTATTGATTGTTCACATATGAAAACTTCTATTGTAAAGGATAGAACTAATATTAAACTTACAGACGATTTTAACAAACCAATTTCTGCTAATACACTATGTAATGTAGTGTTGATTAGTCAAAGAATTTTCATATATGATGTTAAAAGTGAAAGAATCACCGAAGGAATTTTGTAAGAAATTATAATTATTATTTTTTTAATTAATTGCAATATCCTCCATTTGTTGCACTAACTTTTTAAACTGATTAACAAGCTTTAAGTATGCAGTACATTTTATATTAATAATGAAAGATCAAATTTCCCAGCGTTAGTCAATGTATTAGTAAATTCACTGAATTCATAGTAAGTTGTATTTCTAAAAAAGTACAACATTCCATTGGTATATTTAAATGCAGAAACTAACTTACGTGGCAAATTTGGAAAATAATTTGAAATTCTTCCATAATTTTTATTTCTAAATGAACATTCATCCAATTCCATAATATATCCATCTTCATCGTAAAATATGAATGTATTACCAGAATATGTATTAACAACTTCATTTACTTTTGAATTTCTTGTTCTTGTATATTCATGTATCCAAAGTTATTTAAATATTTTATTACATATAATGTTTCATTCTCACTTCTTGCAAAAGATGTTATAATAAAGAGTGTAACCACAACTGAACGAAACATGTTTTATGTATATTTATATAGAATATTAATAAGTTAGAGATTTAACATTTGTTAATTTGATAATGATTACATGGTAATGTATCAATTCCATTTTCAAGAATATATCTTCTATCATCTTCTGGGCTTAATGCTCTTTTTCTAGATTCAACTGAAAAAATATTTCATGTTTCTTACTTCATATAAGATTCATATTTTTGTACAATATTTCTTTTTCGAACAAGCAATTTTTATAATCTTCAATTGTTATTTCATTTTTAACAACACCAGTTTTAATTCCTTTTGCTCTTTTTTTTAATTCACATTCAACATTTATAGCATACATTTTAGATTTTAATCCAATGAATTCTTCCATAATTTTTTCCATTATTTTCATCTTTCATTACCAATAACTTTCTTATTTATTTGCGGAATGCTGTATTCATTATCTTTTTTGTAATCTGAAGTATCAAAATGTAGAATCATTTCTTTCATATCTTCGTAAAAATCTTCTGTTTTTATATAATATATGTAACTGTCCGTATCTTGATAACATAATTCAATATTTTCTCCATATTTAGGTTTCATTACATTACAGTGGAAATCATACATTAAAGTTTTTGATATATCTAATATATTCATTCCAACATATATTGGTTTATTAAAACATAATTTTGTTTTATTCTTATGAACTGCAGCTAGATTTTTACTAAATATAGTTCTATCTTTAAAATTTGGTTTTGCAATTAACTTTTATACTTGTTTAAAGTTTGTACATAATCTAATATCAACTCTATTTCTTATATTTTCCATAGTTTTTCTAAAGACTGAATTATTCATTAATTTATAGAAATCTTTTTCATTTATTCTCGTTTGTGTATTTATATCAATGTATGAACTCAACCAATTTGATTGTTTAAATGTTAAAACTATGTGTACTTTTTTCAGTAGCATTCCTATAGATAGATACTGTTTAAGATTTACATAATGTAAAATATACTTTTCTTTATCACTTGATGTTGTTAATAACTTGTTTGTTTTTAAGCTTTGTGGTTTTTTATTTTCTGGTGCTAATGGTATATCGTTATGTAAATCGTGTAATTCTTTTGGGTATTCTAAATTAACTTCTAAAATGTAACCATAGCTTGAATCATTTGCTACAATTGATATATATTTATTCCAATATTTTTCATCATTAATTTACATTTTACCCATCTGAAACTACTGTATGGCAAATATTGAGACATTGTCCAACAATATAAATTATTTGCATCTAAGTGTTCTAAATATGAATTTTCAACTTCTGTATTATAATTTTCCATATATTTATTATTTGCTTTTGCATATATTTTACAACATTGAGAAATTCCACCTCTTATTCCTTTTTCAATCATTAATGTTTGGTTTGTATCAATGAAATTTTCTGTTTATAGAAGTTAATGTTTATGAGAATTTTGTAGTTAGTATGTCAACCAAATTGTATTTAGTTTATTTCAGGTTTTACATGTCCTCGGATAGCTTCACATACTTGGTAGAGGTACACTTGGGGGAAGGATAATGGAATCAACCAGGGCCTGTATTGAGGAATCACCACCTAGTGTGGATTACAATAACCCTGGAAAACTCAGAATCCTCCAGGATGTGATGTGAAAGTGCAATAACTGCTCCAACTCACTTTTTACTGTTCCACCAATACAGTAGAGTCAGCTGGGGTCAGTATTGTGACCGTGTTTCATTTTTTGTTGTGTAACTTACTATGGAACTATAGGTAATGGGTTACACAGTTAAAACGTTTGTCAGATAGTGTAAGCTGTTTTCTACATCTCCGTGTTAAGAAGGCATGGTACATAAATCAGTGCATTAATTAAAAGCGTCAGGTTTTTCAAAACTATTACGAAATTATCAGAACAGAACAATCCTAGACAACAAATGTTGCTAACTTTATGAGCAAAAACTTTTCCCAAGAAAGACATACGATGGGGAAAATGTCTGTCGTTGCAATTTTCTACATCTTATAGCAGCGAGAGAGATTGCCTTTAATGAATGTGTCAATCTAGCGAAATGTTTGCTTATAAAGGTGACAAAAAAAATATTTTCTTTAGGATTGTTCTTTTCCAGTTTTTTCTACATTGGCTTCCAAAATCTTAGAAACTATAAGTGATGTTAACGTTATGTATACATGTATATTAATAAAAGTCAAGGTTACTCACAACTGACCCGGTATTAGCCTACAATTTTCTTTACGTACGACTAATTTTCATCACTGTAGAAACGATTTTTATTAATAAACTTTACCTGTAACACCAATAGTTTAATATTTACCGTGTTAACGATGTTTTACAGAGGGTGTAAATTTTATTTGGTATGAATTTTTACGTATAACTTACTGTAAGCAGAGGTGACTTTGTGACATCTGTATATTGAAATGTGGAGGTTGGCTGAAGTTATTTCTGTGGGTAATTAGTTGGATAGGAAGATTTTAATTCCTTATACATAAAAATTAGAATTTTAGCAATATGAAATCAACTGCAAATTGTTTTCTACGAGTGGCTTAACAAGGCCTAAGTTACTGTACTGATGTGCAATTTTCTAAACTATTACCAAGCTCTTATCCCGCACTGATTTTAATTATAATGGTTAATTTGCGAAGCGTAACTTAAAAGCACAATAAAACCCATTTATTTTATGCAGCAACGATTTGAAAAAAAAAAAAAAAAAACTAACATACACGAGTATTCAAGCAGGCCTGTCTGACATAGCATACATGTTTCCACACGCAATTTGAACAACCAACTCTTCGCTTAAAACACGGACACCTGTTAATTAATGACAAAACTTGAGTTGTTTACAATCAATATCTTGTATAAGCAACACAGATAAATACGTAAAAAAAATACGCTCGACACTCGGCAGATACGAATATTTTATTAAGAAGAATATGCACATATCAGTTGTATGTTTTTTCCATCTTAACAAATAATGACTTAAGTTACAGTGGATTTTTCGCAAATCCGACATAAACTAATTTCACTATCGTCATTTCCGACTACGAAACGTTCTAACCTCACATATCAGCCATGATTTCCATACATTTGTAAACATAGATATGGCAAGCTAGTAAGTTAACACCAAGGTTAGTAGAGAGAGGTTGCCTCGGTCCCGTAAGCGCTGTGTAGCCAGCCGGCCGAGGGTGGGTGAAGTCACGAGCAGTCCCGCCACGTTTTCTGCACGCGTGTCGCGCCCGGCCAAAGCAGCAAGTGTTGCGTCATTAAGGGCGTTCAAGTGGGGAATAATTCATAATTTTATATTTGTATAAAATAGTGTTAGTTTTGTAGACATTACTGAAGAGTACATTTATCTCTAACGAAAAAAAATTAGCTCAGGCAGTTTTCCCTTAATGTCACTTCAAAGTCAAAATTTGCATAATTTTACTTCATACAAAACTTGAAAACCAGTAAATATAATGGAATGGAAAAAATCTCATCAAAACTACACGTCGCCGTCGACGGCTTGAAGCATATACAAACCCATTATAAAATATTTTTGTGTTTAAAATAAATTTCTAAAAGTACCAAAAAAAATTTCAAATTTTGA
>PNEQ01020643.1:0-16594 GCA_003012365.1 Medauroidea extradentata | reverse complement strand
AGTTAAATAAATCACCATCTTTATTACTACCCTGAATTTAGGCTGACCAGCTCTTGGTACTGGAGTGTCAGTAACTCTGGCTAGCACCACTTATACAACATAAGCATCAACATGGACTTCAAGCAAAATTCATATAAAACACAATTTTAAATTTAAATCGAAAAGTTTACCCTGAGCGCAGGCTGGTCACTCTACAATAGGGAAACAAAAAATACAAAAAAACTTGATGAAAATACAGACATCATGTGCAATTACTTTATATTTTAAAAGTTTAATTGTAAATGTCAAGTCATGACTAACGATTGTATTCAAATGTTCCGGTATTAACGTAACGAAAATTTGGTACTACATGCAGAAAAAAAGTTGTCAACAAAATGAGTGATAAAACGTACTGTAAAGTCCTCCTGGATTATTTTGTACTTCGTTTTGGAAAAATTACATTTTATAAATCACCAAACAATCTGTAGATAATTCACGACACATATTTTTTTTTATATAATAGAATGCTATGCGAGATTTTTATTCTTGCCTTATAAACATCACCGCGGTTTGTTTAGTAATGAAGACATATATCCACGTTTCGAAAACCATGCGAGACATTTTCACTGTTCACATCCAGCATCACATAACCTAATCCGTAAGCGACATAAATATAAACCAACGCGAGGACGGAACAAAATAAAACAAGGAATTTTGGTTTGGACCACGCGGCTGTGTATCGGACGAACTGGAACGGAAAGTGGACGAACAAAAAAAAAAAAAACATTCGCAGTAACCACAACATTGACGCGTTTACGTCCAAAAATTCTTTGAAAAATTAAAACATTATATCTGATTGCAATATTTCCGACTTAATTTTTACTGTGGCAATTATTACTGAACTAAACTTGTGGTATTTTCAGAGTATCTTACATCTCTAAATACTGGCAAGTGTACCAAGAAACTTGTACGTTTAACATTGCATCAGTCGTTAAATAACTCGTGAACCAACTGTACCGATGTGTCGTCCGCTAACCATAATTATAGTAATAAACATATAGCGTCGTAGATTGTGTTTGCGTTTGTATAGTTTACATATTTGGTAATAAAACTCTCTCATTAAGTGATGGAGTGGTAAATTTGTGTGTACACGACAGATAACAAAGATATATTTCTTATGCAAGATTACAGTGCACGGCGGTCGGCAGCCAATGAACATGTTTGTTTATAATTTGCTTTGTTTATCCTAAAACTCAACTAAGAGTGAACGGCGAATAGTTACCGTAACTTAAAAGAAAAACTTGACCTACATCAAGTACGCACCACGCCTAGAGCAATTCTGCATTTTGAAATCTCAGAAGAAAGGAGTAACAAGAACTGCCTTGAAGCTCTCTTGAAATATTGTCTTTCCACTAAGAGTGAATCACTGAGCTAACAAACAAGTTTTCCAACAAACCTTTTTGCTACAGAACTTAAGCGATAGCCTTAACAATGTAATTTTATTGATTAAAAGTTTGTAGCAAAGTTCAATGGCGTATTACTTCCACTTTCACTTGTATCCGGTCATTATATTTTGAGACACTGCAGCCATTAAAAGATATGCTTAGATTTGTTTGAGGGCCTCAAAACGCTGTTAGTAATGTGCGTGTTGTCAGGTGACATTTCGTTCACGACTTAAGTATTTTCTTTTCATAGATAGGCAGAATGTGCACTAGTAAAATGGTCTTGTAAAAGAAATTTCCCATCACACTACAGTGCATATAAAACACATGGCAGGTGGCATAGAGTTCTCTTCTTTTAAACACAGCATACACGTGTGCAATAACAACTCACTGAAGTCTGTGAAGTCTGTCCTCCCTGTATGCAGGAGATAGTATGAATTTGAAGCTATAATGCAGCTCTTCTTCCCCCCCCCCCCTCTTGTGGATGGGGGGGGGGCGGGGGGTATAAGTCTCCATCATGGGTAGAAGGATTTTAATTGTAGTTTGCACAGTAGAGTAGACAAGGACAGTCTAAAAATTAATAATAATTACATGATAAATTCTTATCACAGATGTTAACAGCTTAGTATGTAACACATATTTAGTGGTTACAAATTATGTAATGTACCCCAGCCACAAAATTTGGTGGTACAACGTACATTTGTATCTTCCTCGCCCCCGTAAATTCCTGTACCATTGCAACACTGGAATATTTTGCATCTTTATGTGGTGGTTGAGCCAAGATTACAGTGTGCTAGAAATACAAATTTTTTTACAAAATTCCTGTAGTACATGTTCCCGATGCACTGGTCCACAAAAAAGAACATATTTGAGAGAAGGGTTGTTGAATAATTTAAAAACGTTACAATAGAGTCTTATTCTAATGAGAGTCCATATTTCTCAAGACTTATGTCGTTAGATCACTGGAGTTGTCAGATCGAAAACAATTAATTTCAACCCTTAATGTAAAGAAATTATATCTGAGTTGTGAATTTTGATGCAAGGTTGTGCTCGACTGTCACTGGTTTAAAACAAAAATGTTTTTAAGTGAAATTTTTATTAAACTTAATGGGCTGACTTTTCTGAATAAAACGGTACCCAGTTAGAGTAGACCGTTGTTCCCCTGTCAGGTACGAGTCCCAACTTGTCAACACAAAAGCAGGACACATTCAATAACTGTGGGAACACACTGCGACTGTTAATGGCTCATGGGCAGGTTACAGATAAGAACTGGCCTAATTATTTTATAAAGCAGCGTGGAAAATGGTTTGTAATATATTTCCATTTGGTTGTAAAAACATGTCATGGGTATAAAAATGTTATTTCTTAACAAGAAATAAGCATGCAATGATTAAGTCTTATAAATGTGAACTACTTTCAGATGCATATTAACACGATGCTTGTAGGACTACCAATAACAAACGACTAACCCACGTGTGTGTGTTTATTCGAGCAATAAAGTAAGAGTAAAGAGAGTATAGGTAGCTACAAACTGCTTTTTTCACACAATTATGTCAGAATCTACTTTAGTTCCAGATTGATATAAAAGTACGTAAGGTTCCAACAATGAATTTTGCTTGATGTATATCAACAATATAATAACAGGTTCACCAGTTAAAGTCCAGTAATTGCTAAGGTACAGTAGAAACATTGTGCCCTAGTACAATGTGTGTAAGAGCAGTGGAGCACTAGGTATACATATCAGTGTAGTCCTCGTTCCTTTGCTTCCGACTCTCCTCCTGCATATAAAACACCCCACGTAGGATGTTTCCTTAACATACTGTATTAATGACATTTTTAGATGTGACAAAGCTTTGCATACTCTTTGGAAGGTGGGATAAATAGCTACCTTGAGATAAATTCCAGCCAACTTTGTTTTATACATTTTGCCTTGATTTCTATATTAAGTGGTTTAGTTATCTTTTTTTCAGAATATGGCATGTTAAACTTTCACAGTTTCTAACTTGTTAGTACAAAGAAAAAGAGAACAGTTAATTTTTTTCCTGTTGGTAAATGTGACTATCAGCAGTAAAGTGATAATTACCTAAGAAAACTTACGACATTGTGTAATATGGCTTGGTAGTGCGTTAAACTTAGTGCATTATATGGCAGAAAATTGTACTGATCAGACTGTTTCGCTGAAAATTATATTCATTACGTGTAATGAAACCTCTGTAATATACATCTGAAGAGAACTAAATTTTTATAAATTGTAATAATGAGGTTTTCATAAACAGATGCTTCTGATTAAGATTAAGTTTAAAAATAATCTTACAAATTTCAGTTTGAACTGTTGTGTAAGATACAGGAAAATAAGGCATTTCTATAACCACTGGTGGCTGTGACAATACTTTATATTACTAATTAATGCAACTTTTTTTACTGAGTAAGCAAATTTACATTCAGTTTTCTGTAACACAGCAAAAGGTAAGAAAACAATTTGTATTAATGAGAACTTTTTATTAAAGAGGTTTTTATCAACTATATTTTACTGTAATTGTGTATGGCTCAAGATGAATTAGGCACTAGCTGTTTAAACAGTACAGTATTTATGTTTCAGCAACTCTTGATGGTGGTTTGGGATACTTGCTGCCAGTACCTGAGAAGACTTACCGTCGACTACTCATGTTACAGAATGTTCTAGTGAATCACATTTCTCACACTGCAGGTCTCAACCCCAAAGTGTTCAGGTATGCACAAACATTATATGTACATATATAAATCATTATTATTATTTTTTTTATTTGAGCATTCTAAGTTTTTCTGGTTTGTGCTTAATTGTTATCAGTAGAAGCATTTGGTATTGAAATAGAATCAGTTGTGAGAAAAGACATACATAGGTTTGCAGCTGTGTATGTACACATGTGTACATGTGTATGAATGTGTGTGCACATGTTTTTGTAAAGTACCTCTAGCTGAACTACTGCATTCATAATGTTAAATGTGCTGTGTAATGTTGAAACAGTTAAAATAATACAGTGATAAACAATTTTACTATTTTAGGGTTTGAAATTATTCTGGTTCAAATGTTTGGGTTTTTTGACAGTGTGTACAGTATTTTCTTTGATTAGTACCTTAAATTGAACTAAAAATCTAACTTTCTAAATGATACAAAGAAACTTCTACTATTTAAAAAAAATTTGGTTCATTTGTTTTATTTTTATGGCTTGAATTAAACTTTGGCATTTTGAGAGGTATTAACATACGTTAGGGTTCCATTCAAGTTTTATCACTTTTTACATTTAGATAGAGAGATGGTTTCAAATACAGTAAAACCCTGTTCTGAAGTTTCTGGAGGACCTGAATAATTTAAACCTCTTAAAAAGGTCATGTTACCAGGGAAAATTTCTTGAGTGAGAACTTCTTAAGATAGAACTTCTTAAGAGAGTTTCACTGTATGCACACTTTAGTTTAATTTAAGTAAGTTAGGGAACCAGTATGTAGAATAGATAGGTTAAGGGCCACAAACTTTTCACAGAAAGAATTTTGCCCCATTTTGTTTCAGTTGTTTATGTCATCTTCGGTTCTGCTTTATAGTCAGTGAATGGATGTTTTTAACTCTCGTGTGTCTGGAGGTTCTACCAGCGTATCACAGACTGCTGGTGTTGCAGTAACAATATTGTGATTGCTGCAGTCAAATCAGAGGTGTCTGTTCTCAATGTCACGCTGCCAATAACAGAGAAGTAGAGTTGTAGTGGTGCATGTAAGGCACTGAAAAAAAGGGGTTGCAAAATCTTTTTTCAAAAACTTTCTGTGCCTAATAATAGTTATTGCTGTTCTCATACAGGACCTACAACAGCTCAACAAAGTTGCTAAGCAACCCAGCCCGGGGCATTATAGATGGTGAACTGGTGTGGCAGTTCTTCAGTCTTCCTCTGCTAGAGAAACAAGAGGTGGCTAAGAAGATTGGTACTCGTGTTGATGAGATAATTGATGATCTGGCAGACATTGAGATGATCACAGCACATTTCTAGTCAGTAGTTAATATTTACTGCTAAGTAAAACATTGTACATAACCCTCAGACATAAGTTTTATTGTACAAAAGAATGCAATCTGTGATTGTGGTAATTTTTTTATGTAATTAAACAAGACTTCTTTTTGAATGGGGTGTAGATTCCTTTTTTATTAATTCCTGCTTATTATTTGCGAAAAGTTTTAGTCAGTAGTAGTGTTATCTCTCGCCAACTACAAGATACAGTATACATTTAAAAACAACTGCTGTAGGCAAGTACAGGTTCTCATAGAAAATAAGGGATTCAGTACCGTATTTGCCGGCATATAAGACAACAATTTTTACATATTTTTGGCCCTCAAAAATTGCTACTCGTCTTATATGAGGGTGCAAAAATTTTTGGTAGCCAAAAATCATTTGAAAGCTAAGCTGTAAGCTGTGGAATTGTATGATGTTTCAAAGAATTGCGTTTTTCGTCACAAATGAAAACGAGTGCCCCATTTTTTTTAATAAAATTAACGATACAAAATTTTGATGAGCGTCATTCATAATAAAGGACACTTCCTCGCAGCGAAGCGGCGATCGATACGAGCGCGTGCCGAGATACTTTGTCTCGCCAGCCTACAACTCTCAGGCGGAGAAAACGAGGATCTAGGTCCGCATGGTTTCCATCCTTTGTCTCGCAAACACAAGACTCTCGGGCGGAAAAAACGAGGATCTAGGTACCGTACCACACGTTCGTGTGTCTGTCTAGCGCTAGGCTGGAGGACAACAGCAACGCACAGGAATGCGATGACCTTGCAAGCAGCTGTTGTTGCCCGGTGTTGCCATGTAGTGCGTGGTGTGCCTTAGGCCGGCGTTGCCAAGTCGCGCACATCTGCCGGCAAATGGAGATATCGCCGGCCGCCACCGTGCATTTCCTTGGCTCTTGGGCGCGCTGAGAGCAGAAGTAGACAATGTTATTCATTTATGTGTCTACTATGATGTTTATATGCCAGTAATAAATGCATTGAAAATATTTAAACTAAATTTTTAGTGTTTCTGGCAAAGGAAAAGAATATTTTTCTGTCGGGAATTTCAAAATTAGTAATTTACTTTTTTTCAAGATTTTGTACCTTCAAAACTATGACTCTTCTTATATGCGGTTGCGGGGTCGTCCTATATGTCAACAAATACGGTAATTACTTCTTAACTTTGTGAGAGGCATGCAAATTTTCAGGCAGGCATTTGCTAAAATACATGCAGTAGTTATTTTCGGCCACACACATTAATTTCCCTGCATGTTTATCAACTTGATTTGATAGCATCAGTGAGATGACAGTTATGTTACTATTGAACAATAATCAGTTAAAATGTTTTAAGCCATATGTTTGGTCGTGTCATAAACACATGTTCACAAACTAAATTTAACTTAAATACAGTGATGCCTGTAAAATTGTTACACTACACGGTACGTACGTAAACAAAATAACTGTCGTGTATTGTGATGCATCGATTCCGATACAGATTAACGATAATCGCTGATAATTACATTTCACTGATTATTTGTAATTGCTGATTATTTCAATACTGATGCCGACGTAGGTTAAGTTGACTCCTGTTTGTTTAGTTCCAGTACACCGAACTACTAAATTATAAGATGGCGACATTTGTATTTGATTTTATTCCAAAATGGTAGCATTTGAATGCGGCTGAAATCCATGTCTGATTTCAAATTCGTTAGATTTCCAACATGACGGCATTTAAATCAGTTTTTCACTACGAGCGCTAGTAGTAGCTCTAGCACCACTGTCTTATTTGCTGTCTTCAATGTTGGCTAACTCTTTCCTGTTATTGGTGTATTTGTTGATGTTCTGTAATCTATGTATTTCTGAAAACGAGACTGTCTTAAAACAATGACAATGCAAGAAAAGAGAAGTGAAGCATGGAAACATTCTCCAAGAGAAGCGCAGCGGAATGTTGCGAGAGAACTTAAGAAATTTTTTTTTTTATAACACAAATTTGCCAATGTTTAGTTATGACTGCTAAATGTCGACTGTGTTGTTGTGATATGTTTACTTTTGATAGGATATTAATAATATAAGTCAATGAAAATATTTCTTAGTATTGCCTGATTGTTCAATTTAGCTGAAAATATGATAAAATAATCTGTAATCGGTCTGTATCGTTATCGGCAGATGATTAGGGTAATTATCAGTATCGTTTTGGTAATCAGTAAATTCTTATCAGTGCATCACTAGTCTTGTATTTTTGAGTTAAGTACATCTTAAAATTTGAAATGTTAACAAAAATATAAAGGTGGCAAATATTTTGTTAGATGCTGTGGTTTTTTATTCACTTTACACCTATTTTCAATAAAGAAAACAATTCATAACAACAACTTTGTGCCATATTTTGTTATAAATAGGTTTTAATAGTATCAGTAGAGGCAATTGTGCGTCTTGTGTGGCAGATTTAAGGTTTTGTCGTGAACAAAATACTCCTGTAACGCTGTGCACTGTAATGGAATTACAGTTACCTGTTATCATGTGTTTTTATACTTACCTGGAACTTTAAAAGTGAAACTTTGCGTATACTGATTATTTGTGATGAAAGACACTAATTTATCAATACAGTAATTTCATTAGTTTTTAAAGCCATTAATCAACATGCAAACCTGTTATTCTAATTTAGGATATTTATTATTTTTTCTTATCAGCTGTAATTGGAAAGAATACTGTTTACTCAGATATTCCGAAGAATATCTATATTATGGAATGTTAATCAGTAGGTTACTATGCTGAATTATTGTTCTCTAAGTAAGAGATTTATAATTTTTATCTTTCTCTGAGGTGATTGTTTGAACCGACGCTATTGTCGGTGTCCTTTTATCTTTCTTCTTGGCTTGACTCTCATCCTGATAAGATGTTTGCGGCAGGCAATTAAGATGACGCCTGTTACTGCTGCCGTCCTAAGGATAGTGTGATGTGCACTGGTGTGTAGCACTTACTTGGCCTCTTACCATATTTTAATTTCAATTTTATTTTTTTGTCTTAATTAATTTTTTTTTTTATTGTTTGTAACTTTTCAAGTAGGCCAACTTAACTAGGTATAAGGCTGTATACGGCAGGATCCAACATATTGTTGCGTGTTGGCCGGGCAGCAGGCATTACAAGAACATGCTGGGTGGTCAGCCCTGTGAGTCAACCAGTGATGTCATGGGTTTTCACAGCTATGTCGCATCTCCCGAGAGACATCACTGGGTTTCCCCGATGACGCCGGTGCGAATATACGTGACTATCAACAGTCACGAGTGAGGTGGTGTCAATTTTTAGATCACAGGTCATCATATTGCATCAGCCATTGACGTCACTGAAGGGGCCGTATAAAAGCATCGGAACTGCGCAACATGAGTCAGTCTAGTAGTGAAGAGTCTAGTATTGCAGAGTCTGGAAGAGAGTCTGGAATAGTCTAGTATTGTGCGGTCTTGTGGAAGCGTGACGAGTCAGTGAGTCTGGAGTTTGAAGTCTGAAGAGGGGCAACGCCCTTACGGGCGGCGTTGCCACTGGGGCGGCGATGGATGTCGTTAGAAGTGACGGGCCGAGAGGAGACACTGGCGGCGGCACAGATATGAGGTTCCAGCGCCTTGGGGCCGGAATCACGTCGGCGCCGAGGCTGATATAACATCGGCGGAGCTGACGAGGTGTAGCGACTCGAGGATGGCAACACGACGGCAGCGGTGGTCTGTGCTGAGGCTGAGTAACATCAGCGCCCTACAGAAGGGACACACAACACTCAGGTGTTGTGTCGGCGCGACTGAGCTGACAAAGTGTTGTGTCTCGAGGATGGCAACACGGCAGCGGTGGTTGGTGTCGAGGCTGTGTGACGCCAGCGGGCTGCAGGAAGAACGAGCAACACTTGTGGTGTTGTGTTGGAGTGCCTCAGAGGTGGTGAGTTGTGGAGAACAGCACTGACGGTGTTGTGTCGAGGAGGGCAGTAACTGGCTACTTGAGAAGACTGTCTACCTGGTGATTCAAGAGAAGAAGTACTTCGAGAGTTCGCTATTGGTCCTGCTCGGAGGAGGTGCTAAGCTTGTGAAGAGAGGCTGGTGAGGACATCTTGGTGATGTCAGGAAGACATCTTGATGACGTCGGAGTCTACTGCGAGGCTGCAGGCACATACCTTCGGAGCAGTACTGGGTGAGGCAAGAGGGCTTCTGCTGCGGGTCGACAGGTGAAGAAGGAGGTGCGCGACGGGAGTCGAACCGAAGACCTCAAGAGTGAAGACAGTGGTGCACTCTGGGTGCTGCACTGTACATGGTGAGCCATCCTCCCTTAGGACTGTTAAGGTTGTACATTGTCATTATTAGAGAGACTGTTGACTTTTATTGTGATTTGTAGTCTTAAATTGATTAATGGTAAATATTCTTGTGCTTTGTCTAAGTTAATTAACATTCTGTGGAACAGTACTAATTGTGTGCGTAATTAATTGTGTTGTGAGAGTTATAGTTGATTACTGTTTTGTGTATTTCATAGCTTTGTGAGCTATTAAATCCAGTACTTAATTTAACTCTTTTATTTATAATTATAAGACCTCTATCCCAAAAGAACTCATGGGAATTGCCCACATTGAAAAGTTTTATGTCTCAAACTTGTAACAATATTAATTGGGGATGCTAGTAGAGAAATTAACATTAAAATTGTTTTCAAAATTTAAAATTTAACTGTCAAGGCAAGATAAAAGTATTAAATTTTACGTGTCAATTTTGTATGAGTCATGTCGTGTTTAGACTCATTTTAAAGATAATTTAATTTCAAGCAACTTTTCCAAGTAAATTTTTCTTGTATTTTGCCTTGTTTGGATTTTTTTTTTAAATCTCAAGTGGCCTCGTAGCTTGCTACTCCTGGAATGGGATTTATTTGGCAGGCTGGTCATAGTTCTCTTGCTTGGAAGCACGTACGGTGAAATACTGGGTTTCAAAATTTCAAATAAGCTCTGAGCTAGCCTGTGTTAGGATGAATTTATCTGGCAAGCAGGTCAGAGTTCACCTGCTTGGAGGCACATATTGGGACGTGTTGGAATGCGGGGAGCTCTGCAGGGCGTTTCTCGATCGACGTGGGTGGTAGTTCCACCTGCAACAGAACTCTAAAAAGGCGGTGATCCGCGACAGATTGATGATGCTGCACATCCCCAATTAATAAACTTGATGAATATTTTGTTGGTATGATGGAACAAAACACTTTGCAAATTTGTCCGTAACTATGTTACATATATATTTTAGGTTATAAATGACAATTAACCAGCATTTTAGGCAAGTTGGATCCTAATGTATCCCTCTGCCACTCGGCCGAGTAAGTCAGAGTGTTCGCCCGGGAGGGTTGAGTTGTGATACATCGGAGCTAGTGACAGGTCGCCGGGATATGGCCGGCTAAACTTTTTTGTTTTGAGTTTGTAAACAGTGAGTCGTGAACTGTCGGAGCTGGGACTTGGTCACGGAAAGATGGCCGGCTGAGTGTTTTGTTTACTTGGGGCGTCATGGCGGGAGGAAGAGTACGTATTAGATATGGTAGAGGGGCTGTGAAGCCTAGAGGGCGGATTCGCGAGTAAAGTGGGCGGTATTGCCGGCGATGTTCTTTTTCTTTTTATGTTTTTGACTAGTTAGTATGTATATCCAAGTAGGTAGGTGCACTTAACAGGTGCACAAGTGGATATTACGGTTTTTTACTACACCGTCGGGAATTTAGCAATGTGTATTCTGTAGTTTTTTTTTTTTTTTGTTAGGATAGGAACTCTTGGGAGCGAGTTTAGGTTGTGGGTAAATTTATGAAAGTATTGCTGTTTTAAGAAGAGGCACCAATTTTACTAATTAATTAGCTATGTTTTTAGTGAACTTCAAGACAGCATGGGAAGCATGTAAGACATTGCTCACGAACCTCTTATCATGCTAACTTTTCATGAAATTTAATTTTTGGCTTTGCTATAACTTATGGAAAACTGTTAACTAAATTTTGAACTCGAAATTTTATTATTTCCATGCCTGTATCGCTCATTTGTAAAACTATTATATTTTAGATTAATTTTAACATTGTGAAATTACCGTACAGACTGGGAACTCTTAAGTCTAACCAAGGTATGAGTAAAGTGCCCTTGCTCAAGATGAATGAACTAAGCCAAGGAAAGTTTGTGTGTAATTAAGACTATTTGAGAAGGAATGTTTGGTGGGAAGCACAGTAATGTGTTTTGTGTCATGTTGGGAGAATCCATTTTTAAAATTCACGTAACTTTTCGTGCATGGAATAGCACCTAATATCAGTGTCTTTCGCTACTGTCATCAGTTCTCTTGTTCTAATAAAAGGGAATTCAGTGAACTCTCGATAACTCTGACTAAAAGAGGAAAGAAGTTGTCTGAGTTACGATTTGTCTGTGTTATCGCGGAGCGTCTGGGAAGAGGGGTAATCAGCCATTAATCACAAGAAACGCCAATAACTCAGTAAGCTGATACTTTTTTTTTATCTTTGTGCTACAAGCTGGCAGCAAGGCACCCTTTTGTCACATAAATGTTCTTGTCCGGCTGGCGACAGCCAATGTGCGTGCACGTGTGAGAGAGATAAGTGATAGTAGTTGGAGATAAGCTAGGATGGAGGCGAGAGGAAGTAGAGAAAGTCAACCGGCAGTCTGTTCACAATAGTAATACAAACACGGCATGTGACCACACGCATCTCACAAGACGTTTACACTGAAAAATACAGTACATCCACATTTCACATTGTAGAGGCAGCAGCCAGCTGTTAGAGTGACAGTTACTCTACCCTCCTACAAAGTTCTGAAGATACAAAAATAATTTTCCTCTTATACACGAGTAAATACGGTACTGAAATTAACAATCCTTCTGGGTCACAGTACAGAAACATGTAAACATATTTTAACACTACTAATTTTTAAAATTTAATTTTTTGCTTATAAATTGAATCATAAAACATGTAATTTACAGCTTGATTCTTACAAAGGTTGTCACATTAAAAACCAATAAAATTTTAATCACGTTCTACAGAGTTAGGAATAAAAACATCCAAAAGTAAGGCAAAAAAAATGTTTACATAATGCGTTGAAGACCATGAATTGCTACATTTCAGACAAGTATCTAAATTACTGATTGTAACAAATTTGTGAAGTTTAATATGCTTAGTTTGTTAGCTGCGTCTTGCAACTCTACACCCCGCACCACAACCCCTCTTTCTTTACTGAATGTACCGTCTGTTTACCGTCTCAGCCCGATTTGTATCATTGAATTATTTCAAACGTTTCCTATGAGAAATAGTTTCCCCAGGGCCACTTTGTTGGTATATGAGGCCAGGGGCAACGTAAATCTGAGCCTCTCCCCTCTCCTTTTTTTTAGTTGCGGTGATAGTGTGCGCTTGTAGACCTTCACACTTATGATATGTTGGTTGCGCTGTCATAGCTTTCACCTCGGCAATGGACATCAACGAAGTCATTATTTGCACTTACACTTAAAATACATTTTACAGTAACCTTCAAGGTTTATTAGGAACTTCATAAAAACCCATTCATCTTAAATCATAACTCATTTAACTTTTATTTATTATTTTTTTTTTTTTTCAAAAGTGAGACCCACTAGAATGTGAGGCCTGGGAAAATGGTCCTTTTTGCTCCTCCCTGCAAGTCGATTGGGTCATGGTTTTATCTACATCGCACCAGCTTCCGTAGTCAGGCGCCGGTTTACGGTGCGACAGGTCCTGGGTTTGAATTCCGGATCAGGCATGGAAGTTGTGTTGTTCTTTCACCACCTACATCGGCTCTTAAAAACATTGTTGTTAAAGGGGCATAAAACTCTCTCACCACCTTTTCTACGCCACAGTGGAAAGCAATGGTTTTAATTTTTCTTTTTAATGTACAGAACAATTTTTTTTGCAATCCTGAATTCATTACATATACCAGAACAAAGGAAATTTCCCTTTAGGTGCCATTGTGACCCGTAGTTACCATCCATTTCACAAGCACCACACACTGAAATGTTTGTTTGTGACATACGTGCATTCCTGTCCCGGGCCGCTAGGAGGGAGAAAAGATAAAGAAGTGAGAGGTCAGCCTGCTGCCCTTCTGCATTGCATCTTAGCTTGCGAAGAACTTGCCAGATATTTAAGGTGGAATTACTAAAGGCTAAGTAGCGATGGTCAACTACGTTATAAAGCTTAACACTGTTTTGTAATATAGTGTGATGAATTTAAACCAAGCAGACACGAGTTTCGTGTCTTTTAACCAAGAGAGATGGGATATCTGGATATATTCTTCCTCCTCCCAAATTCCGAGGAAACCATAACATTTCCACTACAGTACTTAGATTCTCAGAAGTACATAATTATTTTGTCGCGCACTTGGAAAACATCTAAAATATCCCATTTAGCATCTAGGAATCAAATTTTCTCTGGGAAGGACCCCCCAACCCACCACTTTATTAGAGGGGGTCGGTGAATGTGCCTTTTGGGTATCCAAGGTCTGCGCCCTTTGGAAATACCTAGTCCGACCCTGATTTGCATTCGTTATTGACATTTATGCTGGACAAAAATAGCGTGGTGGCAATTTGGTGATTTGTAGCATCAGTGTTATCAAACTAATGATACTGTGCCCATTGTTATTGATTTTTGAAAAATTAACGTCTGAATATTGGTTACTGTAATTTGCAACAATGCTGTTGCTAACTTGGGAGAAAATTTGATTCAAAAGTCTTGTAAATCCCACATACGTGTCATATGTGTAATTCAGAGATGTAAATAGTACTATGATCAGTTTTATGATTTTTCCCACTGTTGGCCACAAAATAATGATATATTTGCTGCCAAATTTTCTTATCAGCAAACTGCCTAGGTCTGCTACTAGTGTATTATCAGAACTAAATTCTGTATTTTTGTGTATATAGGCCGCATGCAAGTAGTGGCCGCTCTAGGGTTTTGACGATGTTGTCGCATCATGTACTGCTATTTTGTGAATTTTCACTGAACAACTTCAATCCTCATCTCTGCATATGAAACTGAGCTGTTATAAAATAAAGACCTCAATAATTTTTGCCGAACATTGATTTTAACATGCTTAGAGATGATGGTTTATCTCGGGGAAACTTGACTATTTGCTGGGTTTCAACGCACATTTAGTTTATCAGAATATTACTAGCTTTTCCTTGTACGTAGAGCAGTTGCCCTATTTTACTAAGCCAATAAGAATCCAGCTGCGTTACGTCAGACGTACATCACCTAATCATAAATGTCATAAGAAACTACAGTTATTTAAAAAGTATATTAGCACAAAAAATTTTTGTGCTATACCATCATTTCTAACCATGCTATATGGCCATTAAATTTTTATTTTAGGCTATTGTGTAATTTTTTTCATTTGCGTTTGAATGTACTGCAGTTTTTCAAGTGAAACATAATATGCTGTATAATCTTACTCTGGCAGACCCTATTTATTAGGACCGCACTACGTTTTGTGTACAGGCTGCATCTTAAGTTTTTATGAAAGACCTATACACTCAAGAATATGGTATATACTGGTGGTAAATAGTGCACTTATGACTAATAGAAAGTGTTAATGAACGTGCTGGTGGCCCAGTATTCATCAGTCAGTGGTAGAATGCATTTGCACTGGTAGGTGCCAAAGGTACACTGTCTGACTTAACTCTGAAGCCGTACTCATCAGCGATGTAGGATAGTGAGAAAGGTGTGCCTTCAGGGCTAATGAACTGCACGTAGCCCTTCTTCACCAGCACGTTGCCTGAGCCATCAGCATTTGGTTTCAAAATACCATGCTCGCTGACCTTGGTTCCATCTGGTGATTCATATCTGTAACATGAAAGAGACAGTACTAATGTGACTTTTCCTGTGTAAAAAATGCTAAAGAGCCACTGCTTTTAAGGTTTTGAAGTATTTCATTGTTATAAGCAGTGATATGGTTTTTTCTCATAGTTTTGCAATTGTTAGGGCGTAATCTTGCATTTACAAAGACATATAAAAAGTGATTTTGCTTTGTTAATAAAGGCCAAGCAATCTAACAATTTTGTAATCCAAACTACGTAAAAGAAATGATGCCCAGTCTTAAAAGTCTTAACTTTCAACCATTACACAACCAGAAAGCTACATAATACAAGTGTAGGTAACTCCACTCATTTCTTGAGTTACCATAATGAAATTGTATTGAAAGATCTAGGATGTTTATTTTTAGTGTAATTTTTATGCTGCCTTGCTAAGCACACTTATGGTATCTGACAAAATTGTCAAAATGGAGATGATGTTATTTCTTTGATCTCTATGTCTTACTGATTCTATCACTAGGGCTAAATATTGTATTTACATTGTTTTATAAATTTCAAACCTCTGTGAATTTCTGTGTATCTACATTTTTGACCTGAATAATTTAGCCATTTCTTAGTATCTGCAGTTTACTAAGCAGTTTTATTGTATCTGCAGTAGTTACAATGTTTTGCCTACTGAAATTGTAGTTACCCCAAAATCCCCTAGCAATTTTCATATACAATAAATTCTCCTAGCATTTGTTGGCCAAACTGTTATGTTATTGGTGTTGTTGTGAGTGTTTTACAACTGATGAAGGTGTGTAAGCTGTAAATACTACAATGCTATTGTCTTCAGCAATCAAGAAATGCAAAGAAAAAAGTTTTTGCAAAAGCCAGTTTATGCTGTATTTATGCGCAGAAGCGAATAATACTCATGGTTCATCAAAATATGCAGGTAGTTATCATTTTAAATAAACATGTTAACATGAAACCTTGCTAAATAGTTTCAAAGTTATTATTTACTCAATATTAAGTATTTATTATATTAACTGAATAAATAGTTTACTTGTATTAGTAAACTCAAATAATGTGAAATATTTATAAAACTTTTGTGTGTGTGTTATTTATTTTTTTTTTTTTTTTTTTAAGAACTAAGCATCACAATTCAAAAGTGCTGATAAAGAATGTTTTGTGTTTGTCTTATGAAACATTTTTATTTATTTTGTTACAGAGATACCAGAGACACATATAGCAAATGGAAATGTCTCAAGAGTTGCAGAATCAAATGGCCCATTAGCTATCAGCAGCATTTTATCACAAAACAATGACAATCTCAGGAATTGTAAGAATTCGAATGAGTCACCAGAGTTTACTGTGGAACATGATCATGATTATAACAG
>PNEQ01020638.1:0-18762 GCA_003012365.1 Medauroidea extradentata | reverse complement strand
AACACTTTTTGATTCATCTTTATTTTTTTTAAAAAGGTTGATGTGTTTTTGCGTTTTTATATGTTTTATTACAGAATCTTTCTTTTCATAGGAAACTACACAGTTACAAAAACGGCACATAAGAGTTTGAGAATCAGAGGCATAAAGTCCTTCTTTTTTGAACTCGGTCTCTCGTTGTTGTACATGCACTGTTGGTTTCAGCATATTGAATACAAAAGTACTTAACACAACATTAAATCTTAGTCCCGGTAAATGTAAAAAAAACGAGTGGACACAAAATAATAACAAACACGTTTCTTCACAAATACAACACGACCATGTTTATAGTTGTTGAACTAAGGCTACCACTACAGCTTCAGATAGAAATAAAATTATTTCCCTGTTCTATCCCGCGATCGTAAACACCGAACATAACCTACAAACATGGAGTAAGCTACGCAATTTGCAAGATCCAATACACGGCGAGTTATAAATTTGTAGGCCTACATACATCAACGGCAAACGTCAATATATATATATATATATATATTTAATTAGTGCGATGGGATTTTTACATTTTCGTTTAATTTACGTTTACACAACAAAAAAACGAACGCAGAAAGACGTGACACATTCACTGATGATCGCGACGCACTAAATTCGATATATATTGATTATATCGAACTCGACGATAAAATTAAAACACACGAGAATAGTCGATACATCGACACTTGCCGTTGCGAGTCGATTTTTATCGGGCAAACCCGGTAATTCGCACAAAAAATAACGGATTTCTTGAAAATTCGCTTTTATTATGTCAAGCGCAAAAAAATCACATTTTAGCGCATTAAACATGGAAAATCGGCTTTATTATTCGCGTTATCGCATTTGCTATTTTTTCAGGTCTCTACTCATGCTATATACAAGCAAATATACGTAAATTTGTGTTTTATTTTATGCCAAAATAAATAAAAAAGGAAAAGTTTTAAAACCCCTCATAATGGCTGCACCCTATATTTTGTACCAAAAATTGTTAATAAATACGTGTATTTACATTTTATGTGCGGCGCAATGATACAAGCAAACTACGTCTCATTCGAGGCCATAATTAAACCGATGCAGATGTATTAATTTTTCAACAATAAGTAGTCGAACATGTTCGCACTCATTCTACAAATTTTTCCAAATAGGAAAACGGGTGGAAAGTTTCACTGCTGCTTTACCAAAACAGATTAGAAAATAGTTCAGTCTGTAAAAAACATTAACAGTAAATGGTTTCCTGTATAACATCTCAATTTTTCACAATATTATAATAATTTACTGTACATAATTTCACTATAAAAATTCGACAGCAAGAATCTTCTAAAAAAAACTTAGGATAAGTACGTAGACGTAAGTTTGAATTATTACAGGATTTTACAGGATTTTTTAATGCTAATTACAGGATTTTAAAAATGAACTTGGTGGTATCTCTGAACTAGATACAAACATACGGTAGATCCCCGATTTAATGAACTCGGGGAATAACGAAAACAGTGATTTAAGGAAAGGATTTTTAGGGACCTTCAAAAAATAACAAAAAAATGTATTAAATAATTAAGTGACTTTGATAAAATGGAATATTAATTGTATTTTCAGTCCTTCAAAAATACTAGCACTGACCGCAGTATATACTTATTTATCTGTAGAAAAGCTTAAACCATCTGTCCAGAAACAAAAAAATTTGTTTAAAACTTTGGCTGTGGGAGCGCGGCCGAGCGAGCGCTGCTGTGTTGCATAACAAGTGCGCGCCTAGATCCTAATCCCGGCGGCTGGCGAGTGAACGAGCATCTGGGTACCCAGTCTACCAGTGCGGCGGTGCACAGCACAAGAACCAATTCACAGATAGTGCTTCACGTCTCCGTTAGAATGCGCTGGTTTTTTATACTCACGTCCCGTGTTTGTAAAAAAAGTACGTAATATTATTATTGCTTCTCTATTTTTTATTATGTCAGCAATCTGAGTTTTCACCACGTCGAACTTCGCAGCAGTAATTTATTTCTCCGATGCTAAAAAAACACTTGAGTGCTAAGTATTTTTAGCGCTACTGTATGCAAGCTACAAGGGCAGTTGCCGCACTTATTTAATAATTATTTTACCGTTTTCTCGCAAACTTTTAATTCAGTTTTCATTTTAAAAATATTTTTTACAATTTGTAATGGATATTTCCTTAATTTTGTTGGGGGAGCGGGCAGGAGAGAGACAGAAAGATTGATGGCTCAACAGTGTTAGTCTCACTTCTCATGTGTTGATGGCATGCAAGGGCGGCCTAACCTCACCGCGCACGCTCGCCAAGCGTTGCACTGAAAGTTTTTAAATTTTTTTCGCAGATTTTTTTTTCTTTTCAAGACTGTGGGTTACCTGTTGACCGTAAGTGCGTTTTGTTATTGTTTTGAGCCAATATACTTTTTTAAAATTACCTTAAATTCTGACGAAACATGTGCGTGGATTTAACTTTTTTTGCGGGGGGGGGGGGGTGAAGTTGGATTTAATGAAACATTGATTTAGAGTAAACATTTTCGGGTCCCAGGCATTTCGTTAAATAGGGGTTCTACTGTACATTCAAAAGGGAAGAAATTGATCAATGTCTTTTAAATGAAACCAATTTTTTTCATCGAAATTTCCCACCAAAATCATTTGTTTTATTTGCTGAAATTATTAATTTTTATTTACAATTTTGTATTAGCCCTATTGATCCTTTAAGTTTTGTAATGCCAGTGGTTATATTTCCATGTAAATAATTCAGTAGCTGTGGTCTTTACAGCTGGGTTGGGATGATTTTCCTACAGAGAACTTGTTTCTTTCCAAGGTTTCTCTCCCACGTTGTGTGGTTACTTCTGGAGCGAAGAACTTCTAATATCCTAAAGAGGATATGTGGCAGTTATCTATCTTTGGGTAGTGGTTAATAATCAAGTGGTGGTGCATCTGGTTTGTGCAAAATCGAAAGTTGCACACTTATAGGCCGTCACTCTACCTCTACCTCGACTTCTTGAGTTGTTTGCGACTCAGCAGTAGCATTATCTTGGATTAAGTCAGAAGGAAGGGAGTGGAAGACCTTTGTATGCAACAGAGTGGGTGAGATCCAGTCTCTTTTGCCAACAGCATACTGGGGTCTTGTGCAGTCAAGAAAAACCCAGTGGGCTGTGCCTCTAAGAGGTTTGTTGCCCTCTCAACTTTTCAACTACTCTCTCTGATGACGTGCGCCAGCTTGGTTCTTACAGCAGGGTCTCTATTCTTAGGATGGTTTCAGTGAACATCTCATAAGCAGTGAAGAGTTGGAACTTGAAAGGCAACAGGTTTTTTCAATTAATGTAATAGATTGAGATTCCATTCATTTTACTAACTAATCATCATCGACCAAGTCACAAAGAATTGTCACATACTGTTTCCGATTTTCGAACAATTGTTGCACAAATCAACCTATTAGAGGAGGGCCTGTCACTACAACAGAACTTCAGAAAGCCCTTTTATTCCTAGTTAGCTCCATGATCCATAATTTCTACTGCTGTAACGAGAGTAGATATCGAAAAAATGTAGCACAGTTTTGTTGGAAATTGCTTTTACTGTGTAGTCTTAATATTTTTCTAGAAAGAATGATATAGATTTGATTTGATTTCATTAATGGGAATTTCCTTAATTGCGTAATTAGCGGAAACATTTGTGTGTTTTGTAGTGAAAAAATTAGGTAACATAATTATGCTGTTCTTAATAAAACCGTGCAATAGTTTTTTGATGCAAACTTTTGTTTAGTATTTAAAAATTAGTTACTTTTAAAGCAGTAGAAATGATTGATCTAAGCCTTAAGGTGGTACCAGCAACCAGCTTCAAAATGGAAATGGAAATTCTGTACACAGGAAAGTCCTCAAAGACGATTTGTAGAGTTTGAATCCATTTTTAGACTAAGGATTTTTGTGTGTAGGACGCTTACAACTGTCCTCGTAGGATTACCCATAGAAGCATTCAATGTTACAACCAGCAAAGTACTATTTTAGTTTGTTGCTATTGACTTTGTACATAAGAAATATCTTCATGCAGGACAGTTGTTTGTCCATTCTGCACTCGCACAAAGATACTGGATACTCGGTGCTCACCAAACCATCAGACACAGGCTTAAGGCATGCAATCAGTGTTTTTGTAATTCGCTATAACCTTGTTTTTCCGAGGCGGCTGAATATCCGAGTTGTAGACTTCAGCAAGCTCAAGCTTTCTGCATGTGGGTGTAGATTATGCGGGTGCATTTATCATCACTATGGGGGTGCCAAGTCATACGAGGCTTTTTTTTCCCAAACTGCTATCCACAGAGAATTTCCTGGCAGTCTTCAAGAGGATGATTGGTTTCTGAAGGGACTAGAAAATGTGTACTTTATAAAAGGAAATTAATTCCTTATCTTGTTACGAAACAGTTTAAGGGACCAAACATAAGAAGTCTTACCAGAAAAATGTTATACAGTGGTTCACGTTTATTATTTCATTAATGGCTTCTACTGTTATGTGAAATGGTTGCATTCCTGACCTTTATTTGAATTTTCATTTATCTTTATTCTATATCATATTATAAGCATGGTGTTCTTGGACAACCAATTCGTCAATGTGTAAAGGGGCAGCAGTGTACAAGGGAAAGCAACAGTATTCATACACTGAGAATGTGCAACTATATTTTCATGTATTTTTAAAAATCCTTTATAGCTGGTGCTGTCAGTTATAAATTAATTTTCTTATTTAAAATTTTTCCGTGGAATGGTTTTTTAGCCAACAATATTTCTGTATGTATATTTTTTCTTGCTTTGGATACAAGTGGAAGATATTGGAGTGTGGCGGAGGGATCTGTAAAGGATCGTTGGCAAGGGGATGCGCGTGCCTGGCTGTGATCTACTTGCATTGAGGCTGTGAAGGTGGTAGGTTGTGTAGGAAGGGCGCTCCCGCGTGGTGGGAAGACGAGGTTTGCAGACCACGTGTGGAAATAAGTTTTTGTGGGCACATTATTTTTTGATGAAAGAAAACTAAGTTTTTTTTCTTTCTTCTTCGTGGTTGCGGGAGCCATTTGCTTGTTACGCTTTTCGGGAGACTTTGGTTTAGAGGCCTAAAATATCGGGAATAAGTGACTACAGCCTGAACCTCGTGAATTTTCACCAGTGATCTTGGATTGCAGGAAGGGTAAAATACAATTCGTGCATGTAACTTTCTTTTTTGTCTGAACAAAATA
Organism: Medauroidea extradentata; assembly: GCA_003012365.1. Classification (NCBI taxonomy): domain Eukaryota; kingdom Metazoa; phylum Arthropoda; class Insecta; order Phasmatodea; family Phasmatidae; genus Medauroidea; species Medauroidea extradentata. Next base: position 13,541 of record PNEQ01020638.1, on the reverse strand, counting down.
ATTACAATTTGCAACAAACGAATAGTGTATGTGCCTTTATTCATTTCTGTAAAGACCCTGCTAGGAAGTAGGCCTAACTGAAAGGTTAACTTCGCATTGGTTTTTCTTGTGGTAAAAACGGTATCTCTGAAGAAGAATATACTGTGAGTGGCAACTTAAATGAAACCAGAATAACTGATCCGTCACAGTAATACAGTGAAACTTCCCATTGCCGGACACCTCTGGTGCAAAAAATATAGTACGCATATAAAAAATTTAAATACAAAAATGGTAGACCTACATAATTTTCTTAACTCTATACTGCATTAAACTCTCGCCAGTCCAAGGTCGAATATTTTTAGTATTTTCGGAGAAATTTTAAAACCTTTCAATGATGTACGGCAATAAATCTTACCACACGCCGATACAGTCGGCTGGCCGACGTGACTCATCCACACACACTGGCGCGCACGAGTACGAGACAGTGTGCATTGTCTACACGTCGCTCGCTCTCGCTCGCACTGTCAGCCGGTTCGGCACGTGAAATATTAGCGAGTCGTGTGTCAAAGTTTCCGAGATTGACGTGGGTAATTATTAAAAGAAAGTTTGATGCCAATGTTTTGTGGTTCATATTTACGTTAACTGCAGCTCATGTCACCCTAATTTTTCCATTGTTCTCAATGTGTGTGTGAACAAATCCTCACTCCATATGCATTCGGCTAAACTCGGGTATTTTCATAGGCTCACTTAATTGAATGAAAGGCATGAAAAAAAGAGTAAACAATGACTAAGCGCTACAACACACGTCACATCCGTGTGTGGTGGGAGGATCGAGTTACATGGCAGCTGCGCACGCGTATGTGTGTGTGGTGGGGGGGTCGAGATAACGCGAGGCTACGTGTTGCCTGCTTACAAGGAGTGTACAAATCACACTTTCTTAGTTACGACTCACTGCCGAAACATTCATTGAAGCTGCTTTGCAACTGTTTTCGTACTTTTTTTGCGCATTTTGTCCGTTATTCACTACTTATTATGTGTTCGCGTCCGTTATTAAGAATGTCCGTTATTTGGAGAGTATTTCTCCATAAGGCTCCATGTTAATCTGCTGGTGATTGGAAAAATGTCCGCTTTTTGGAAGTGTCCGCTAAGGGAAGTTTCACTGTATATAATATAAAAAATTTAGGTTCAGGATGTTTCGTCCCAAAACACTAGCTTTCATTTTAACACCATGACTTCTTCTCCAAAGGGAAAGAAAACACTTTGTATTAACAGTGTTTGTGGTAATGAGGTTCCACTGTAAAGGATTACAATGTAATTGTCACACACTCCTTATATAGCAGAACCACAATTTTGCAGACTCTGATTTAACATAATATAGATTAAACTCTTTTTTCAGAAACTATAACCAGCAGTTTTCTATTTAACAAACATAGATTTTATGAAACATAGATGTAGCGAGAAGATTTCTGGGAACCGTGACGTTTAGTTGAATCGGGGTTGTAATTTGTCTCTCCTCGTTATTCTATTTATATCTCAAACCTACTCTTGGTTTGTGTGTATCGCAATTCTGTGAATTCTTCCCTACTAGAAGTACTTGTAATTGAAATTATTTTGTTTGGATTTTGTTTAGGAAAAGTATTTTGAATTAAAGTACTTTTGAAAAATCCTTTAAATGTCTAGTATCATAGAAAGAAAGAAAAGATTTTCCCCATCTCATCTGTGTTAGCGTTGAAACAAAAAAAAAACTATTTGTGTATGTTATGTCTTGAGTTGAAGAAAGGCATAGGTAGTTGACAAACTCTGTGCTAGTATGCTGACCCAGTTTTGGGATGTTGGTCGCAGCTGTTCGAGGAGTACGTGCGCAAGTCAGACTATGGGCCCTTCATCGTGGAGAAGAACGAGGGGTACTGGAGGCACCTGATGGTGCGTGTGACTAACAACGGGGACCTCATGATGGTGGTTGTGGTCCACCCTCAATCTCTGAGCGACGATGAGCTCACCAAGCTCAAATATGACATCAAGGACTACTTTGTGAACAAGCAGGGCAAGTTGTGCAACGTCACCTCTCTCTACTTCCAGCCCTTCACTGAGAAGTGAGTACATCCCATACTGTGATAAATTGTACTACAGTATATTATACCTTACTGCGCTACCATATTTACTCTAATAATGGCCACGATCTTGTTTTGAAAGACTTGTGAAGGAATACAATGAAATGTGCATAGAGGCACACCTGTGTTTTTGTTAACAGAAAAATGGCTGCATGTGAGTGTACCATTTATTTCTTGTAAAAGGGCTTTCATGTAAACAACTGGTGGCTTTACTCTCAAATCATATTTCCGAACAGAAAGCCCAAGAGGTGTAAGTGTATCTGCCATCCGAGACATCACAGTTTTCACGATAATCGAGAGTGCACAGTTTGTTACGGGAAGACCGTATGGTTGGTGCAGCGCAAAAGTTTTCCTCATTCACTCAAAAGGCCGGCCGGCCTGTCTCCATCAACTACGACGTATTAGGATCGATATTGAGGTCATATTATAGCCGCAAAGTTCCAGCGCATGCACATATGCTCATTTAACTATAGTACAGCCCCCTTCTAGGCTGTTTCACGATGTCTTATATGTCTCGCGCCAAATGTGTTTACGTTTTTACATGAACCCTATAAATAACAGTGTGAAATTATTTTTTCTTTATTGGGTTGACACCATACATACTTAAACAATACACTTGGCGCATAATTTGCTTAAACATTGCATTACTGCGTGTCGTAAAACTTGCTTTTCACCAGTGAGCACGATAATAACGCTCCCTATTACCACGTGTAGAAACATTTGTTTCCACTCTGGATATGTCGAACTTGAAAAATTAATAGGCGATAGTGTATTATGTAATCCCGGAACTCCTAATTTATTTTTACCGCATTTACTGGCTGTGAAAGTGATTATTTGCAACGGTTTGCAACCACTTATACATGTCATTCTCAACGATTTTAGGTAAGAACGTCACAAAATGACGTAGTTGGAACATTGAACTTCGGTATATGCTACAGTGCCGCTATCTGTTTCCCATCTTGTAAACGTTAAAGATAAGCTGCTGCCAATTTATGAAGGTAGCATTTTTACAAATGCGATGAGAGGAACCGTAAGTATTCATAAAATCGGAGGTCTAGTGTATGTTGAAGTCATTTCTAAGCACCCAAATAATACAAGTGGGGGCATGTTTGCTTAGCTATGCAATAGTTTGTACTATATAGAAGTTTTTAAAATGTGTTTAATTGGTTTTGTTCAGTTGTTTGTGATTGATGGTATGTTCTGGTTCTTCATGTATAATCTTATTGTGTCCAAACATAGTATTTCCAGTTTTAAGTGAAATGTTTGTGATAATTTCTTCTTGTAAATCAGCTGTTTGGCAAGCATACAAAACACCACCACTCATACAGAAATAACTACTGTAATTCGCAGACCTACTGCATTCAACCACATAATCGCCACATATTTTTTTGCCAAATTGGATACAAAAAATCTAAGGTGTGACTATTATTCGAGAAAAATTTCCTGGGTAAAATTTATTTTAATCAATATTTTTCGTCACTAACCATATTTATATTAAAGTACAGTAACTCTATATTTTTGGCAGAACTATTGATGTGAAAAAATGACTAAATTTCTGTAACTTACTAGACCTTGGAGGTTAGGTTAGTTTCGTTCATAATAAAACACAGTGGAATCGCATTACTACAAGAGTTCATAACAGCACAAAAAATGTTATCGTAGTTATGAGTTGACGTAAGAACCGAATGTTTACATGAACAAACAATTTTATAGGTTATTGACGTATGTGGGATAGGAGTAGTAACAGTACAGTTTACCTTGACTAGTACAGTAAACCCTCGATCTAACGACATTGCACTGTGCCAGGTAATTATGTCGTTAGATCGCCGATGTCGTTAGTCGCGAGGTAATGAATTTTGACCCCCATTCCCTCCAATTAAAAAAATTAAGTTGGTTTTTCTTAAAAGTTTATGTAGAATACTTACTGACTTTAAAAAGTTTTCATTGAAGTTATATTTTAGTACAATTAAAAGATATCTTCCAAATAAAATGGTACCCTACAATCCACCATCGTGACGTGTGGAGCAGTGCGGCAGGTTCGGCTTGGTTGTGTAGGATGGGAGAGGGGATTGGCCGGGCCGCTGGCCATGGCTTGCCTCCCTCTGCTCGTGTGCGCGTGATTCATCCTGCTTATCTCGCGCGAATATTATTCAGACCACGACAGAACAACTCTTATTATTTACGTGAATGTATGCAGCAGCGATTTGAAAACTTTTCAGTACAACCATTGAGTCATTTTTATTGCGCAAGAAATGTTATAACATGTCGCCATTATAAGCATTTACGCGATACTAATAAAAGTGCTTATTAAAGAACAAACATTTTTAAAAAAGTCTGTATTTTTTAGAAACTCGAAAGCCTACTGTGAACGCGAATTTAGAGTCATGCAAAAGGACAAAAAAAACTGACTTTTCAAGGTGCTGTAACACACAAAAAACGACTGAATTACTCTCTGAAAGTTGTAGGCGAAACATCAATGAACAAATTCAAGGTATGTAGATTATGCTATTCAAAGTACAGTAAAACCCTGTTAAGACGTTTTTGAAGGTACTTTACACCACAACTTCTTAGCTGGGAAAACATCTTAAATGGGAAAACTGATTTTTAAACTTAAGTTGTTATTGTTGTAGGTGCAGTCTATATTAAATTTTATTTCGGAGTCGCAAGGACAATTTAATGTACAGTAAAATCCCTTATTTATACTTTTCAAGGGGACAGAGTGAACTAGTGTAAATAGTGGGAAGGGTAAATTAAGGGAAATCTCGTAAAACTCATTCAGCTTACCTTATGTAGTGCTTTTGTTTTCATGTTTAGAAAACTCTCGTCAGTTAAAATTGAAGTGATAGTATCCATGCAAACAATGCATTTATCATATTTTGTAACACAAAACTTGGTATAGTTTCAGTTACTAATATTGGAATTGAATATACTGTTATGGGAATATGGGAAGATTCATGGTACGTGCACATGCCATTTCAAGAGAACACCTTGAAATGTCAATAAGAGTTTTTTTTTTTTTTTTACCATTCGGTTAATACTGTTCAGCATTTTACAAATTTTCTGCAATGCTACCACGAATTTAGACAGTTACAGTACGCATTTGAAAGGTGTGGAAAGTTCTTTACGCAGGTCAACAAATGTTTCCACGAACTCGTCACACTTCTCCATGATCATCAATTGTTTTATTGATAATGCCTATTTTTGTTTATTATATTGCTGTTATACAACCATCTAAACACGCTGCACTAAAATGGAAATGACTTAAAACGCATATTTTCATAATGTAACATTTTCAAACACGTTTCGCAAAGTTTAGGTTAGTTATCGTTTGCGCAAACAAAAACAAACGAACGCACGTAAAGAGATAAATGTTGCCAACGTAGGTACAGCGATCGATAGCGTTCCATACAATCGATAGTGCTAGCTGCGTCAATTCTCTTGCCGTCATCTTGAATTTATTGTGCCGTGAGCGCAAGGATTACACGCGATCACGGTCAATCTGCTACGGGTTTGCACGTGATCACCAATGGCTGATTGTATTTATTTGTGTTTCGCAAATGCATTGGCCATCCTGAGTGTACCTGCTCGCTGTCTGTGGAACGCTACATCTCACGTCAGTTATATATGATGACAGTACAAAAACGTAAACAAATGCGGTATTTTTCTTGCAGTTGCAGTTTTTTTTCAGTTTGTTTACTAAAGAAAATCGCGTACATAACTTTTATAAAAATTACGTTTTTTTTTTTGTTTTTTTACAAAAGTTGACCGTATTACGCGGGAAATCAGGTACGTGGCAAAACGTAAAATGTGAGAAAATAAACCATGGCTCTTATGGCAAAAATTATGGGACCAAACGACTCAGCTGGGAAAACGTATCTCGTGGGAACGTCTTAAACTAGTTTTACTTTCATTCTTTATGGCGATCTTGTAACTTCAAGTAATACAGACGCAGCCATAAAATATGACAAACATAAATTTATCTTGCCTTTTAAATAAATTGTTAGGCATAATGGAAAACATAGGTTCAACATAACCTAATATTAAGCACTGAATTTTCTGCATTGTTTTTAGATTCTGTCTTGTTTTTTCTTGAGAAAAATGATACAGATAATAGCTTATTCTTGCGACTAATGTTAGTTTATAAAATTGTATCGGTGTTTCATATGCCTAATCTAACCTTCAAATGTAACAACCACTCAGTTAACATATTTGTGTAGAGAAAGTTATTTTATTTAAATGTTTAACTGAAAGTACGATACTTTGCACACATTTTTTAGGTACCCCCAAAATATTTTGCTGACGTTTAAAAAATTGACGTAATTTATGACGAAATGAGATGAAAAATAACGAAAAATCCAATGAAATCACCTTGTCAAAATTGACGAAATCTTGAAAATATTTTCAACAAAACAACTGTCTCTAACTATTATTTTTTGTTTTAGTGGCAACTTTGCAGATGTTATGTTACCGCTTGGTAGATTTTAAAATTGGGGTTGGTCACATTGATTTGTTGATATTTACATTTTACGTTGCTGTCACTCGCTCGTAACCTATTGTATATTAAAACGTAAAATTTTTTAACTGGATGCTGTCTGATGTGGTAAAATGAGTATTTGTTCAAATAGCAGTATAGTTTGGCAGTATTTCAAAGTTGCTGCAGCCAATTCCCCGAACGTGGAATGCCTCTTATGTCATGCACACATTTCAAGAGGTGGCGTTAACAAAACAAACTTCAACATGTCCAATTTCTGTACACATTTGAAACAAAACATGCAGATGTTGAGACATAGGGTCAAACTGTCCATGAAACAAATCCATATGATGTTTCGTTGCCAGGACCTCCAGGTACATTCATAAAAGTGGCACTTCTGATTCCATGTCTCCAAATCTGATCAATTTTGTATCAGTTATCGAATCGGTTTATGAAAAGTATCGGAAGCAGAATCGGCATCGGTTTTTCTCTGTATCGCTCATCACTAAAATAGTGTGTATCATACGTGAAAAATAAGAAATCACTCTGGAGGAACCGTTATATATTAACACGGTTATGTATCCGGAATTAGTCTAACAACTATTTTATTCTATTCAAACTGCATGTTTTCTATAACTATTTTACAAACAACTGCAACGTTATCAACAGACCTGTTTCGGCAACCAAAACAAAGGACGCCATTACGTAAGTTTTTCGTGTGTTCGTGTGTGTTTGTGATTCTTTTCTTTTCAGGTGGTGTTATAAATTCTATGCATATATTTAATATATTGCAATGCAGGGATTAAAATACCCAGCCTGTAATCGCCAACGACAGCGCGATATTTTAAGACTCGTTTCGGAAGTGGGAACTGAAAAATCATTCAGCTTTGCAGCATCGTGGCATGTCTACAAAAAACAATCGCTAAGTAAGAAGCTGGTAATCCGTCCAGAGAAAAGTGCTACAGGCAATAAGAAAATGTTACTTGCCTTTTATTGTAATGGAATTTGTGTTATATTTGTACTGTTCTTGTTGTTGGCGTGTGTGTGTCTATATAATATATTACAGTGAACCCTCGATAACTCGGACTAAAAGGGGGGAGAAGCTGTCCGAGTTACGATTTGTCCGTGTTATCGAGGGGTGTCCGGGGGAGGAGGGGTAATCAGTCATTAATCACAAGAAACATGAGGAAATCAGTACGCTATCATTTCTACAAGCCAAAGAAGCGGTAATACAATATACTGCTTTGTACGTATCAATTTACAGGAGGGGGTAGGGGGAATTATCGCTGTAACGGGAGAACTATAAAAGAAAGAATGTCAAACAGCCTGGGCTGGCAGATTCTTTTTAATTTATTTTTTTATGCTACTTCTGGCTGATCTTTTTTTATCTGTACTAGAAGGTGGCACCAAGGCACCCTTCTACCACATAAAAGTTCTCACGCCCTTCTCCCGTCTGGCTGACGACAGTCTGTGCGTGTGTGTGTGTGTGAGATAAGCTAGGGTGGTAGAGCACGAGCGGAAGTAGTCAAGGTCAACCGGTACAGTCTCAACAGTAATAAAAACACCGCACGTGACCACACGCAACTCATGAGATGTTTACGTGAAAAATTGCTCTACATCAGCATGTCACAGTGTCTGCAGCCAGCTGCTAGTTTCCTACGCGAAATTGTTTTTTTTTTTTCCAGGGCTTCTTTGTTAGAATACGAGGCCAGGAACAACGTAAATCTCAGTCTTCCTTTCCTCCTTTTTTTTTTTTTTTTTTGTTTAGTTGAAGTCCACGGCCGTGGATGAAGTGATAATGTGCGCTTGTAGGCCTCTCTTCATCATACTATCTTACCTTGGCTGCGTCGTCGTAGATCAGTGATGTCTTTACACACTCTTTACACTTAAAATAAATTTCACAGATACCATCAACATTAACGGGAACTCAATAAAAGCCCATTCATTTTAACCATTTAACTTTTTCAAAACCGAAGCCCTCTAGAATGTGCGACCCGGGAAAAAGCCCCTTTCTGCCCCCTTCCCTTTTTTTTAAAGCCCTGTTTTTTTTTTTCCGATATCGCGCCGGCCTCTAGCGTAGCGGGTTAGGCGCCAGTTTGCGGTGCAAGAGGCCCTGGGTTCGAATCCTTGCTCGGGCATAGATGTTGTATTGTTCTTTCACCTCACTTCACCCTCATCGGCTTGTAAGACGTCGTTAAAGGGTCGTAAAACCCTCTCACCACCTTGCCTACATTGCAATGCAAACCCAATGGCTTTTAATTTTTTTTATTAGATTACCGGAACAAATTGTTTTGCAATCTTGAATTTATCGCACATACCAGAACAAAATAAATTCCCCTTTAGGTGCCATTGTGACCTGCAATTACCGTCCAATTCACCAGCATCATATTGTAGTGTTTATTTACGACGCACGTGCGTGTTTGGCTCGCGCGGAGAGGAGGGAGGAAAGATAAAGAAGCGAGGTCTGCCTGCTGAGTTGCCTCTCCACTCGCGCGCTTGCTGAGTTGCATCTCTACTCGCGCGCCTCGCTAGCAACATTTAACCACACGGAACTTGCCACATATTTTACGGTGGGATTATTAAAGGCTACGTAGCGATGAGCAACTGCTTTTAAAGCTTAATACTGTTTTTAAATAAAACGTGATGGATTTAAATGAGGCAGACACAATTTTCTTATGATTTTTGACCAAAAAATAATTTAATTAAAATTAATTTTGTTTTTTGAAATTCTGTCCGAGTTATCCGCAGTCCGGGACATCGAGGTCCGAGTTATCGAGGTCCGAGTTATCGAGGTCCGAGTTATCGAGGTCCGAGTTATCGAGGTCCGAGTTATCGAGGTCCGAGTTATCGAGGTCCGAGTTATCGAGGTCCGAGTTATCGAGGTCCGAGTTATCGAGGGTTCACTGTATATATATATATATGCTTTTACAAGTCTCGGACTCTAATTATTTTTGTAGGGAAAAAAATTCTTATATATATATATATATATATAACACACACACAGATATATATATATGTACAGTAGAGTCCCGTTATAACGAGGTGTTACGGTTCCTGGTTCGAACCTCGCTATTGCCGAGACCTCGCTGTCAACTAGTTTGGTCGATTTTGACCCCCCAAAACAAAAACGTGCCCTAAAATTGCATCAACTTGTTACAACAGGGAATATTAACGTTTTGTATTAATTCAATCATGTATTATTTACAAATGTTGGCTTGTGCCCTTCGCAATCAATACATAAAGTAAGTTTGCGGAGGACGTAACTCGGCCGCCGCAGTATCGTCCAAAACTCACGTCACACTGCCGCAGTGTCTTGGCACGGTATGGCCGGCGGCTGCTGCTGCTGGATGGCGTGATCGCCTCAAACCAAATAGCAACAAATACCGTATTTACTCGCATAATGGCCGCACATATTTGACCAAACTTTTGCCCCAAAAAAATGGGGTGCGGCCATAACAAGGTGATTTGAAAAAAAAATTGAAAAAAAAAATGTGGGGAAAAAAGTTGCATTTGCATTTGTTAACAGGACTGACTTGTTAACATTAATTAATATTGCGTAGAAATATTAAGAATATTCCTGTGATTCGCCGATGACCAGCTGGCTTAACATGTGTTTACATGCACATGTGCCGCGTGCCGGCTGCCGGCCGGGCCGCGAGGCGTCAGCGCCGTGTTGTATTCCAAGCTGACTAGCTGGCAACAGCGCAGCGAGTCATCTGCTGCAGTACATTCCGTTCCCACCACCACTACCTCACGTCCCTTCCCCCTCCAGATCATTCCGTGACCACCCAAGTGGAGTGTGAAACAGAGAAGGTAGATGTGACTGCAGGTCCACTGGTCCGCTGCGTTTACCATTGTTTCCGCATCATCCCGTGACCTTCCCCTCCCCCTCCCCTTTCAAACCCTTAGCGGGCACAGATGGCGATGCCCTCCAAGGTCATACCGTATTTGCCGGCATATAAGACAACAATTTTTACATATTTTTGGCCCTCAAAAATTGCTACTCGTGAGGGTGCAAAAATTTTTGGTAGCCAAAAATCGTTTGAAAGCTAAGCTGTAAGCTGTGGAGTTGTATGATGTTTCAAGGAATTGCGTTTTTCGTCACAAATGAAAACAAGTGTCCCGTTTATTTTAATAAAATTTACGGTACGAGATTTTGATGAGCGTCATTCATAATAAAGGACACTTCCTCGCAGCGAAGCGGCGATCGATGCAAGTGCGTGCGAGATAATTTGTCTTGCCAGCCTACAACTCTCGGGCGGAGAAAACGAAGATCTAGGTCCGCATGCTTTCATCCTTTGTCTTGCAAGCACAAGACTCTCGGGCAGAAAAGACGAGGATCTAGATACCGTACCACACATTTATGTGTCTACCGTCTAGTGCTAGGCTGGCGGACAACAGCGCACAGGAATGTGATGACCTTGCAAGCAGCTGTTTTTGCCCGGCGATGCCATGTAGTGCGCGGCGTGTCTTAGGCCGGCGTTGCCAAGTCGCGCACACCTGTCGGCAAATGGCGATATCGCCGGCCGCTGCCGTGCATTTCCTTGGCTCTTGGGCGCGCGGACTCGTCTTATATGCGGTATCGTCCTAAATGCCGGCAAATACGGTAGCCTTGTTGACAGTAACAGGAGCTTTGAACCCTGTTTTTGTGTTGTTCATGGGTGGCCAAGGCACTACTGAGAAATACTGGTGCGGCCTTTATGCGAATTTTTTAAAATACCATTTTAATCATTACAAAACAAGGATGCAGCCATTATGCGAGTAAATACGGTAGTCGCTGTAAAATTGCATTCTTAACAAACGAAAATAAGGACCAGTATTTCAAGGTTTTTTCTTTTTCCATCACTTCCACTGACATTTACAACACTGTACTGGCTGCTTAAAAAATTACGAAAATGACTATCTTATCAGACTATGGGATAAAATACCGTATTCACTCGAATCTAAGACGCCATCGAGTCTAAGATGCATCCTACTTTCAATGATTAAAATTAAAAAAAAGTTTACATGCGAGTCATGCATTTCTTATCAAAACACATTATTTTGCCCGAACTTGTCGCCCCACCTACTTTAACGAGATGACAGCTGTTTTATTTATAGAACTGGCTTGCTAAAGGGCGGAGGAACGCGTGCTGTTAACCAATATTACAAGGGAAGAGGGCTGAGGTGAGCGACCGCTGCATATGGCACGTCATGGGGATGCATTGTGTGCTTGGGTGTCACAGATAAGCAGCCGCCAGCCAAGCCAGAGTGTGAGCGGAAGTTGTCAAGGTCAACCAGTTTGATTTGCTCTTACTTTGCTTCAGTTTATCGCTTCCGTCCATGTTTGCACACAGCAGCATTGTTAGACGTTCTTTATTGCGTTCCACCCCCCCCCCCCATGCAGGCATCTCCTTTGACCGCAAGTGTAAGATCCGGCATCAAGTTATAAAACATACCCGTTATTCCCTTGCAATATCTGCTTTAGACCCCTTGCCGTCCTCAATCTTCTTCAAGATCTCGTACTTCGTAGCGAGGTCCAAGGTCTTTCCCTTACCGCTCATATTGTCAAATCACTTCAAAATCGCAATCAAAGGCCAAGAAAACTGCGTGGGTCGTCAACAATGCTAGCCAAAATCGTAATCCAAATACTTACCAAAATCAAAATCCAAATAAAATAGAGTGAGGTTGTCAATAATAGTTAAGCACAATAGTATTAAGTTTAGCTAAAAATAGAATTACTCAAACCAAGCACAGTTGAAAGCACAATGACCTCAAAACACAATGGGAATATTGAAAAGGATGACATGTAAAAAAAGGGGAAATCCAGGAAGGGCGGGATTCTACTTTTAGAGCAGTGCTTGTTGGCCGGCAGGGTTGAAGTGGGAGGGTGGCAGAAAGGCACGCACGGAGAGGTAGCAAGTCAGCTGAAGAAATGTGACACGTGCACCAGAGCATGGAAGGGGGTGGGGGGAAGAGTGGGACAGAAGCCGTGCCGCAAACTGATAACAAAAAAGTAAGTGGCACGAATCACCGTCACTATAGTCCGTGCAAGCCTGGTTCACACAGGCAAGAAACTTTCGTAAGCCTGCTTCACATGACCTTGCTGTGCAAAAATTTTTAGTTTTTCATAAAATATTTAATAATTTTGTAATTTTTTGACGGTTTCTCAAAAATACCTCGCTATAATAGAGATCTCATATATATATATACACATACACACACACACACACACACACACACACACACATATACATATATACACAGGGTGTTCCTAAAGGTTACCGACAAACTAAAACCACGGGTCGGGGTCACTACGCAGATTCAGAAAAATATAGGAACCTTGGGTCTCCGATGCACCGTTTTCAAACTACAGCCTAAATACTGTAGCCAATAAGACGTGAGCGCGCGAACTCTGACTCGTGCCGCGGGAAGCGTTGTTGCCAGATCGTCGATATCTACTGTGATCATAGTTGGTTTAATTAGGGAAAGGCGAACCAAGTGTGAAATCACTGCAGACAGCCGAAGCTTTAAGGTGCCGGTCTACCAGTGAAAAACAGTCACAGTTTAATTTCGATAATCTGACGTTATGATATGGTAGTGGAGGCTTCTGAGTGACTCCTTCCTAAGCCACTAACTTGTATATTAGCTGACGGTCGCTCCAGGCAAGGCTCAGTCGCGAGATAGCTTCGGAGGGGAAGGGTCACGTTACTCTGCTCCTCAACCACGCGAGTGCTTGACAACCCTCCCCTCTTCCCCTCGGGCAATCACACGCGCTGCCCTTGCAGTGTTGCCAGATACTGCGCGGGGAGCTCGCCCGGCTGATAGCAGAGCTGCTGGTATTCACGTGCAGCCTGCCCCTACTACGCAAGTAGTATTTTCCCTCACCACTGTCGCGCACGTTTCGTGTTTGTGGATTTTAAAAACGTATATAATGTTTTAGGAACTGCAACTTATTGACAGCATAACTAAATATCGTATTTCTCTATACTACTATAATT
>PNEQ01020637.1:0-18774 GCA_003012365.1 Medauroidea extradentata | reverse complement strand
TGATCTAGAATCTGAACGGTTCTCCTATCAAAAGTTGGTTTCAAATATAGTAAAATGAGTTGCATCTTAATGAACGATAGGCGGTAGCTAATCTCGATGAAGCAGCTCCCATCTTCGCTAAGAACTTATTAGCTATGTAATTATCACAAGTGTAATTATATTTACATATTTTATTTACCTGTCGACAGTACTGAATTGTATTTTTTTTCTTGCGCTAGTCAGCCGAGTAATGAACACAATAGTTTCTCACTTATTTATTTGCTTGAACACAAAAATATTAATTTACATGCATACTTGTGTAAAATTAAAAAAGGATTGATGTAAAAAAAAGAAAAACCTAATATTATTTAGAATTTTTATCTGCATTGCTGTAACAGCGGACATAGACGCGAATCTGCTGGAGCGATCTGTATTCTTACCTGCTCGTTTCTTCAACTTTGTCTCTACCCACCCTACGCGCTTTCTTTCCCCTCCGCTAAACGGGCTATACGCTCTATCCCCACCCCACACTTGTGCGTCATCAGCCATCCTCTCTCCCCCCGGGCGGGAGAAACCAACGTGGGCAGAGCTCGCCCCTGTACAGCCTTCCAACAAGACCAACTGCCTCGTTGCAATGCTCTACGTAAAAACGCGCCATTTAAAATTCAAAGCGATAACAGTATGTTTTAATGTGTTGGTTCGCTTATTTAAGTTTCTATCTACGATTCCATTTAAGCAGAAACCTAAAAAAACCAAAAAAAATAAGCGGGCTTAATACACGAAAATCTATTATTTTCGACCTTTTTGTCATTTATTTGTGCCGCTTTTTCAAGTTTGCAGTTCAAAACTGTAAAATAGAATCATAGCTGCGTCTTTCTAATTTATTAATTTGAAAAGTTGAAACTATTAGCTACAACGGTATGCGAATGGCGTGTATTCCTGTTAACACTTGCATCACTATCGACATTGCTACTGATGCGGCAGGCGAGGACATCTCTTAAGATGCATTGCCCCGGACCGACAATTTCAAGTGGAGGCCATGAACCACGATCGCCTTTTGTGAAGCCAATTGATCTGGTTTCTTGATCCAGGCAACTACTTCGTCAGTTTTTATAAGTTAAGTTGTTATCATTCCTGTCTCCATAATTTTGATGATGTTTTAGGAGGTGTGTACAGAAATGTACTCTAATAAGGACAGTAAATTACAAATACGCGCTTTGGTTAAGTTAAAAACTTAATATTAACTGCAACTATACACGGACGAAGTCGCAAGCAACAGCTTGTGAAAAATATAATGAACAATACTGTGACGATATACTAGCCTACTTTATTACACAAAATTATTAACGTTACAATAAAAACAAAATTTAATTAATCGTGTCGTGATGGTGACACTACTGCAGTTTGGCGCTTGAGGGAAACTGCAATGTCCACAACCCTAACATATCCGGTGTTACTCACCTCATATTGAGTTTCCCCGAGTTCTCCTAGGAAACTGGTTAAATACACCATCATTAGCTCTCAAGACGAAAGACATTAAGAGCCATCATAACTTTTCAATTTAATCAATGTATTTACTATAGGGCATCTCACGCTTAGATTGAAGTACGGAATTATATGGGCATTCGCGCTCTCCTTACAATGCACAATAACTGCCATAAGCTCTGTCCTTGTTTAGGCGGACGCTGATGCCGATCATTACCAAATTTTTACATTGTAACTTTGATCTTAAATTTTTTGCGTAGTGTACAGTGTCGAAACGCGCATCAGGCGATGTATTTGTTTTATAATTTTGACAATTTTAAGGTGTTGAAAAAATTTGCAAATGAAATTATTTTATTTGACACTGTTTTCGTGATATTTAAATGTGTCACATCATATTTTTTATTCAATCCCATTAATTATTATAGTCACATATTTCATGTATCTGGACGCCAACGAAAAAATCTGAAGCCAAAAATTATTTTCTGTTAGCTGTATAAAAATTTGGTTTGAACCGTATGCGTGTTTCATAACAAACTGAAACATTTAAATGTTGGTCTGTGAGATACTTTTTTGTTATTGAAGTTAAATGGGGGTGAGAACGAGAAAGTGGTTCAGAATTACCAAAATATATATTAAGAGCAACACCGTTGCCAAAGCTATGTTCGTCCTCTTGTTTATAGTAGTAAAATGTGTGACGTATTAAATATCGCACTCACATTTGCTAACAAAGGAAAGAGAGCTGCAGGTCGCTGGAAGTGGTGACTGGAGAGAGCAAAAGTTCCGTCATCTTAACTGATGACGAGGTTCTGTCTAGAGAGGTTAGTAATAGAGAATTATTTTAGTTAGCAGTTTTCTTCAGAAATATTCTAAAACGTCAACCTTGCACAAGCACCAGGCAATGCAGTGTCTTGCGACCGTAAGTTGCGTTCGAACAGATTATGTTGTGTCCGATGACCGATTGGACAAAAATCTTGCAATTTTAATTTTGATGAATTATTTATTCGAGTCTGTATATTATTCCTGTTAACATTTATATGTGGGGAAAGGAAAACACAAAAAAATGTAAGTTACGACTACGAGAGAGAATGCGAAATATGATGTTGAACTTATTCGAGTATTTCACATTATATTACCCTAATTAACTAGCTGTTCCAAGCGAACCATTTACACCATTAAGAAGAAATAACAGGAACATGGTACTCTCAATTATACGTTCTAAAGTAAACCGAAATGAAAGGCAAACAAATAAACTTTTCGTAAACAAATCTAAGGCTGTGATCCCTCATTTCTATTACTTTAGTGATGGTTAATTTTTACAGCCGAAACGAGAGCAGATGCCAAAATATGTCTACCAGTTGTGCATAAATGATTTTTTTTTACTTTGTCGTCTAAAATTTTAAAGACAAAATTTCGTATAGTTAGATAATTGACAAAAAGTTCATTTATGATAAAATTTGCTTAAGTCATAGTAATTTTTCTTTAAAGAAACGGAATGTCCCCCTCGAAAAAAAAAACAATTAAGTTACTAAATGACAAACATTTTATGTGTGGTTTCGTTTAGACTTAGAAAAATTATCACCGCTATAGTACTGTAGTACGAATGAGGGATCGTAGCCTCAAGAAGACATTGGGCAAATCGTTTATATTCATTTTGGTTTTCTATTATTTCTCTTACTTAACCGAAATGTGTTAAAATTTAATGTTGACAGCCAGATTCTCCAGTTGCTACACGATATTTGCTTTGCAAATGAATCATCAACATTACTCTCAACATTCTTATTTCTAAACAGTCGATAATCCTTTGAAAGAATTTCATATTTGGTCAGCTGCGATAATGAATGTAAGGAATGTTTGATTAATTATATAATTATGAAATACATATTCCTGTTGTTCTATTCAATTCTTAAAAGTTAAATGTTGGAATTTTTTTTTAAATTTTAAAGTAAGACAAAAACGTTGTGCATCCCATTTTGAAACGTAATCTTGTAAAATATTACAATTTTAATGATTTTAATCCAAATATTAAAAATATGTTATTCAAGTACTCAAAATTTCGAAGCAGTACATTTCCTGAGCTTCGTAATGTGGTTACGATGTGGCAACAGCGCGCGCCATAATCCGTGTACTGGAATCTAAGGTTGGGACGCTCTATAGCAGTAGTTAAGTGATTGTTTGGTTTTTTCATGTTATACTTATTAAACTAATGACTTGAACCATTGTTTTTGTTAAAATGTGTGCAAGACTTTGTGATAAATAACACAAAACTGCGCATTAAAAAAGACATACATTTTCTGAAGTTTCGAAAATTAGTAAGATGTTATAGGTTTCCGTTCTAGATTATTTCACATTCTACATAGTCTCGAGTCGTACTGAATTAATAACTTAAATTTAATATATTGCACCGTCTGGTGCTCAGTGCGGCGACGGTGGCGCGTGGCGGGACTTAATGGAACTTAAGCTTTTGCCTCGGCTCGCGATCTCTAAGTTTTTTTTAGTAGTACTTGTGTTCTTTGTTTCCCCTCCTACTCTTCCTCGCGCATGTGCAGTTTGCTGAGGCCCTGGTCAAGCCTCTAGCAGGTGTGCATGCGTGGCCTTCACTTTTTACTTCTTCGTCAGCTCGGGATCAGGTCAAATGTAGGCTAAGTGTCTTGTAACTCCAGTTAGAAGTTTGGTTGGGAACTTGTTCCTCATGGCGGTAAGGCGTCTGCCAGTGGTGTAGCCAGGATTTAAGTTGGAGGGGGGGGGGCAACAGTCATCCTACCCCCTAATGAAGCGGGGGGTCCGGGGGTCCTCCCCCGTAAAAATTTGGATTTCAAGGTGCAAATGAGATTCTTTTAGCAGTATTCCAATAGAAATATATATATATATATATATATATATATATATATATATATATATATATATATATATATATGTACATATATACACACAAACACATATAACCTAACACAGTCTTGCCATGTTTTCCTTTGATTTCCATGTCTTTTTTTTATAACGATGAACGATGCATTTTAACTGTTATGTATTGTGTGTTGGTACCTCATATATATGCAAACTCATTATTAAAGTCTTTTTATTTAACTTATTTGAGTAATGCAATATTTTTAGCTTGAGTGATCAAAAGAAAAGCTTACGTTATTAGCCATCAGTTAAAGGAAATTCTCGCTTAGCACATGAACTGTGATACATAACATGTCACACGTGTTTTGTTTTACACAATACTGCCAAAATTATTCCCAGTATCTTTACATATTAGAATAAAACAGAGTCCAAATACGCACCTATATTTTTAAAAATATAGCACACATTTTAAAAATATTTATAACACCTTTAAAATAAATGTAACTGCTTTTTTAAAACTGGTGTATCGAGAAAAATAACAACTGAACTTGTAAAACAGAAATATAACACTATTTGTTTGACTTTACGCCTTTCGTTCCACCTTTAAAGATCACATAAATATGTTTTTCAGACATCTAACTGTCACGTTGTTGGCTAGCTAGTCCCTATACACCAGGAGGCACAAGCTTATCGCTGGCGAGAGTAGTTGAATACAAGACTGCAGTGAAATCTCTGCATGTCTCTTTAGTGTTCTGTTCATGAAGACGATATTATTATTTACGGATTCACCTGTCACGCCTGCACAGTGTATAACAATGCTGTAGGCCATGATTTGACATATATAAAAACCAAATATATAGCTTTATATTTAAAAAATGTTGAAATGTTGAAATTTTCATTTTTAAATTCAACCTTTTTTATTATATACGACAATATTTTATTATTTTTTTTTTTTGTTTTTGCATGTGCCTATGACATTGTTATACACTGTGAATTTTTTCGGTTTGGTATGTCAGTTGGTTTTAGTGGCTTACGTAAAACCGTAAAGTGCAAATTTTGACGTTTACGACTTATTACGCAAAAACTGTGAGCTATACTCAAATTTTCTAAGAGGAAGATTTAATCACAATTTATGTCTTTAATAAAAAAAATATCTGGTACAAATATAAAAATAAAAATAGATGTTGAAAACTGAGGTGAACCGAGCCCTTAAGGTGTCTAGCGTCCGACTGGAATATTCAATCGTCGATAAAATCTTAACTACTAATTTTTTTGCCAAGTAGATATTTTACTAGTGAACGTCTATTTATGTAGCATTGGACAGTAGTATGCTTTGTTTTCGAGTAAAAAATTTAAATTGGTAAGGGGTAGAAACACAAAATCCATAACAATTAAAAACTGTAATTTTTATAGTTTTTAATATGACAATATTCACAGCTCTAAAAAAACCGACTTTCAAAAATACTCGCGTTTTGATTTCAAAATAATTTTTAACATCTTTAAACCTATCGCGCCGAGATATTCGTATAGAAAAATTATTTTAAAATAAAAATTCGATTAGGCTATTTTTGAAAGTCGGTTAGTGTCCTGGATATTGTCACATTAAAAATTATAAAACATTAAGTTTTTAATTTTTACGGATTTTTTTATTTGTATTCCTAATTTTTCTAAACGCTTATTTTTATTTTTTACTCGAAAGCAAAGCATACTACCATCCAGTGCTATATAAATATACGTTCGTAATTAAAATGTCTACACAGCAAAAAAGTTCATTGAAATAAAACGAGTAGTTTAGATTTTATCTACGATTGAATATTCCTGTCGTTTGCTCGACACCTCAACGTTCCATACCCCTTAAATAGAAGAACATCTAAGAAGAATACCTATAAATAAATCATTTTTAGCATTTGCATATTTAGGTATATCCTTAAAATTTTTTGTTTTTATGACTAATCAGTTTGGATTGGGCAATTTTGAGTGGCTGAGGACATTCTCTTAGTTTATATATTTTAGTTAGCCTCATTAATGATTCGATGGTGTCAGTTGAATTAAAAATACAATGCTTGAAAGTATAGAAAAAATCTTGAGTGTACGACAAGAAGTTGAAACTGTTCTACCGCTACCTAATTTAGCAGTCTTACTCACACAATTCTAGTAACCGAGATTAGTGAGTTCTTTGAGTTATATTTCACAACTCAGGCCCAATCACCAGAAAAATTGCATAAGAAACTTTACAAGACTCCATCGGCTCTACCTCATAAAACTCATCAAGCTCAACAACTCAAATAAAAACGCATAAAATAATTTAC
Source organism: Medauroidea extradentata (assembly GCA_003012365.1). Taxonomy (NCBI): domain Eukaryota; kingdom Metazoa; phylum Arthropoda; class Insecta; order Phasmatodea; family Phasmatidae; genus Medauroidea; species Medauroidea extradentata. The sequence continues at coordinate 12,160 of PNEQ01020637.1, read as the reverse complement.
TGGACCAATTTCGGCAACTGAGATTAAATGGTTATTTGACAAAAATTTACTGTATCGCGTATGAGATCGACAGGCAACGGTTATTTTGACCTTGCAAAATAACTTTATTTCACTCAAAATATATGATTTTCTAGTATCTCTAAAACTTTTAACTGGAAAAACAAATATAGTTTTTAAAAACTCTACTCCCAACTATCTATTCTTTTACAAAATGACCTCAGAACAAAAAAAAGTAATATAAAGTAAGGCAAAGTTATCCCCGCAGTGTCAAAATTCCCCGATTTATGGTAAAAATAAGCAATATCGTTTTAACTGCTCATACATCTACGAAGTAATAAATTTTAAACCTTACCGGTACTAATACACCAGCGTCGTCATCTTCCCTTCCATCTTGCTTCGGCACTTTGATAAAAATGACAATAGGTTATTTCCTTTTTCTTTTATTCATACACATAAAAACTTTCGTGCAACGTAACTTCACAAAAAAAATTACATTTTAAGCAGCGTAAAAACGGTTCGAAAAAGCTGATGTAGCACAAACAGTTACAGCGCTGCAAAAGTGATACATTCAGCCCACAGACTGAGACTAGAGTCAGGTCATGTGGATAACAAACTCGGCACACTTTCTAGTCCCTTGAAGCAGGCAGTGCTATTGTTTGAAGGGTGTGGCTCAAGGGGTAGGTAGTGGCTGACAAGCCAGCAGCCAGCACCCTGCTGTGCAAAGAGACAGCACTCAGAAAAAAAAGTAGACGGGAGAGAGAGAGGCTTTGACCCGGACGTGAATTCTTGCAACTTAGTACAAAATACACCTAATTCCAGATTCCAATGGACCAGACACATTATTATAATTAAAAAAAAAAACTACATAATGTAATTTTGAATATTTTAGTAATTAAATGGGTGTATACCACTTATACGAATGTTTGTTTCTCCGAATCGCTTCTTCCCTGTTTCCAGAGAGAAAGGGCCTGCCCCCACTCTCGGCACATTGTCTGTACTCGCCCCTCCCAACCTCCCACAGAGCGCACCAGTAAGAAGGTCGACAAGACACAACAACGAATACCCACTGGCCTCCCACTGTGCGAACTGTTCCGAGCTCTCGTCTGGAGAGCTGTTTCATATATTATACTCTAGTATTAGTTTACTGGATAAAGCACGTAAGTAAAACTGTGATTTAAAGTTACCGCTAATGTCGAGATAAATAGCCGTACTTGATTGTATCATTCTTTATAGTTCATTTGCAATGAATTTGTACATTTACTATTTGATTGCGCTAAAAAACAATAAATATGTCGTTGTTACCCATTCAGCAGTTCTTCACATCCGTGGCATTCAATAAAACATAAACTGAATAGTTGATATTCAGAATTATCATTAGTATAAACTGAATATCTAAGCTCAAAAAATATATTCAAATTATTTTTAAAAAAAAATAATTTCATTGTTTGAATGCTAATTAAAAAACTAAAATTAAGCAAGAATAGTGGGAGAGAAATCATGCTTCAAGTAATTAAAACGATTCCTGTACGCAGAGGATACTCAGTTACTACTATCCTGTCGTGTGTATGAAGCGGACGAGAAAATATCGGAAAGTAGCATTTACACAATAGGCCTACATACAGGATTGTATGAAACAAGCTCTTTAAAACTCAGATAAATGTATAATACAAGATGTTTGAATCACATTATTATAGAAATTAAATATCACAATGATATCTCACTAATAAAGGAAATAAATCATGATAATAATTCATATGAAACATAAGGAAGAAAATATTTACACGAAAAAAATTACAGCAACTACCTAGTCTGCCGACTTCTGTTTGAGACACCTGAGTAATGGATTTGTGCGACGTGTTAGTACTGTCTTTAACTACTGTGCAGGATTGTTTGTTGGTATCAGTAAAAACAAATTCGTGTACAGAAGGTACAGAACACGTGTTTAAGATATTATTTCAACCTAAAAAACAAGAACATGGAAAATAGAAGATTATATTATTTAACTATTCAATTTAATCTAGTAGTAGATGCCCCGATAATACATATTTATCGGAAAGACATTAAATTATCTCAATGCACCATCATAATACAAGAAATAAAAACCTCTTTAAATTGCCTCGAGTCGGTTTACAAACATTAGTTCAGCAAGAATTGCAGTGGCATGCTGGGAGACTTGAGAAATCTCTCACACTAACACTACAAGTTTACGGAGAAATTACGCCTTTTTCTGCTACACAACAATTAAAATAGAGAATACTTTGTGTTTGATTTTTGTCATATGATCGTTCAAAATATTGTACTTTCGGAAATAATTATTTGTTTTAACTAAAAGTTTATTTCATATCTCCAAACTTCTTTGTAATTTTTAAAGTTATTGTTAGTTTCATGCAGTGTTTGGTGTCATGGAATTGTAATATTGATGATTAATATTTGTTCAATACTGTTAAGGTATTAACTGTAAAAAAAACGAACCAATTGTAAACCAGCCTATAATAATAAAAATATATACATACCGTCAGCAAAATCTATATCTTCTGACAGTTTCACTTTGCCGCAAATATTTCGTGTGTCATACAAATTTTCAAAAAATTCAAATGAAATTCTGCTAACTTCGAACTGGAATGTACAGAATTATCACCAACCAACTCGTATAGCTGTTTAAATTGGTAATAGTTATCACGTATTACTTACAAACAGTATCATTAACGTAAAAGAAATGTTTCCAATCTGTATGTGAAACAAGAAATAATGGCTAGGTAAATCTTATTATTGTATAAACGTTAAAGAAGTATGTTCGAAAAATTTCGAAACTTTTTAAAATTCAACTAATTATTTTTGGCCGTCCTTGGGTTTAAATTATTTGTAAACTGACTGGAATAAAGCAGTCCACATACACTCCTGTAAATAATTTCAGAGTCAGATTCTGCAGGTAATTATGGCTACTGTGATGTATGTCACTTGGTTCTTATCTGGAAGACTGTTCTTCATTGCATTTATTTTGTACCTGTAAGTACACCGCTTAGCTCGAACTTTAAATTTTATTTTAACGAAGATTGTGTTGATCATGCACATTTTTCCACGGGATAAGCTTTAAAACTAAGAATTGTTAGCAATTTTTAGTACTAAACAAATTCACCGACCTAGGAAATGCAACAGGTTTTAAGGAAAATGTTCGGTTTTAGATAATTTCTAGACTTTAACATCACGCACCATTTAAACTATCCCACAATCAATGAAACTCAAATCACGACACACTTAGCAGTCAATATCATAACATTCGTAGTCTCAGTTTAGTCCAACATGTAATTTGTAGATGACTCACTAGTCAGAATGTTTGGAGGAAGGGACATTATGCGAACCAATTCTCCTTCTGGGTGAAACGAACGATGTGTTTCTTAACGCTTTACAGATTGTCGACGGTTAATGCTTTCGTATTCCTTCTGTTAAAAAGGCATAGGAGAAATAAGATAATAGTACTTCCGCTCTAACAAAAATTGGACTAATAAATGCTTCATTTTAATAGAGTTGCATGGTGTTGGGCTGGTTAAAACTAATCCAATGTATCATTTTTTAATTTTTTTTTAAAATGTTATAGTACAAATGCGTTTCAGATTAGGTGAGAGGCAATCCTATTTCCTGTTACCTAGATATGAAAATGCTTCAATATACTAATAGTTTAGTACATGATTAGTATCTAATCCATGTTATTTAAAACCCTATAATACTTCCCTTTTAAAATATTATTAACGTTTTGTTTATTAGTCCTTTAATAAACGTGAATTATATCAAAGCCGATACTTTAAAACACCTCTTAAAGTGCAAACTAGTGAGTTCTGCGACATAAATTGTGATACATTTCATTGCCTTGTTCGTAAAAGTTCTATTGGAACGAACCTAGGACACACAATAGAGCTCGTACCACTGACGATTATAGTACGGGATACGAGATATCAACACAAAATTGCCATTGCTGCAGAAGCGGTACCTATCAAAGAACAGTAATAGCTAACTGTAGGGAGAAATTTTAAGACATGTTTCTTTCACATATGTGTGTTTTCACAATAAATGTTTTATCACAAGTTTGATGAATACTGTGTAGCTTCCGTAAATCTAAATTACAGTACACTTATAGTTTTAAATCTGCAACACGAAACCTCTAATGTTTCAAAATCGTAGCTTATGTGTATGTGCTACGTTATATGTCAATGAAGTTTCACATAACATGGTTGTGACCTAAAGAAGCCAAGATATTGAAAGTCTGTGGTATACTCTTGTTATTTAAGAGGAGACTATTTCTGCATTTACTATTCGTTAAGTGAGAAATATTTAACTTATGTCGCCTTCCATCAAAGTGGTTGTGCAACAGTACGTGGTTGTAAATAAACCATCAATACAATCGAGTTAGAAGACAATTTGGATAGTATTTGTCTCTTCCTACTATATGTAACTCAGAAATCCACATTTCTTTGTGGGACGCATCGTTTTTAACCAATGAGTTGTAACGTGGTGAGTACACTTTAGTAGCTAGCAGTAACTCATTATATTGCGATTATTTCAATAACTATTCCACGTTGGTTCAAGTAACAAGTTACCGGCAAAATTATGAACCAGTTATAGAAAAATGTCACTTATAATGTTCTAACTAAATGCATCTAATTAAATGTAAGTAAAGTTGATTGTTTTCTTCTACAATTTTACAAACTATTAAGATAAAAGCTTCACATTTTAAAATGATTTAAAAAATAGATACAAAAATTTAGAAACAAGAGTGCTAAGGCAGTTGTGAAATTAAGAGTAATCTGATTGTGTATGAATTTTAACTTTAAAACCATGTATGATTATAATTAGAGATGGTGAAAAATCGCGAGAATGTTTCTGCCAGCGTGTTCTGCAAATCAGTGTAGCGCCCTGCGTCATGTATTAATGGCCGGCGGTTATGTAACACAGTGTAGCTGTTTACAGACGAATCACAGACGTCCAGTAGTAGCATGCCAGAATTATCATTGACCCAGTCAAACAGGGACTCGCCAGTAACGAAATAAAAGCGTTGGAAATGAATACATCACACTGAAGCCTAGCAAATAGTCAACTTATCCGCGATAAATCACATTCTTTAAATATAATGTAAGATTTCGAATGAGTTCGATCAAATTCCAGTCATTACATAAAAATATAAGCCATACACTATAACGTCAAACTACTATGAGGAAAGCCTGTGTACATGAATTACTGCGGCTGAGTAACAATTAGACCAGTCTCCGTAGCGTTGTCGGCTGCGTACTGGTTTGTGGTACATGAAGAACTACGACTTAGTAACAATTATACCGGCCTCTGTAGCGTAGTCGGATGAGCAACACCTTGTGGTACATTAAGTACTACGACTTAGTTACAATTAGGCTGGCCTCAGTAGAAGGAAATAGCCGATTCGGGCGCTGCGGCTGGCGGCTGTGGGTCTCTGGGTGACCTTGACCTTTGACCCCGTGACCTTTGACCCCATGACCTTGACCTTTGACCCCATGACCTTGACCTTTGACCCCTGTAACTCGACACCCCGATGCCATCTTGTTTCCGGCCGCCATTTTGTTTCCAACTGCCATCTTGTTTCCGACCGCCATCTTGAATGACGTCAATTTCAAAAAAAATTTAAATATTTAAAAATTCTAAAAAATTGTTTAAAAATTCCGCCATCTTGTTCCAACCGCCATCTTGGAGGTTTCTTCGGAGTCTTCCGAAAAAATTTTGATTTTGCATTCCATCCTAACCCCACATGCATTAAAAATTACTTTAATAAAAAGAAAATCTTTTTAATAAAAAAACATTTTAATAAATAATGTTTTATATAAACTAATTTTATATAACAATTATTTAATTAAAAAAATTCAACGGGTATGCTCGGCCAAGCTCGTTAACCTTCGGCAATCTTCGGCTATGCTCGGCAAACCTCGGCTCGACATTGTAGATATTGCTAATGCCGCCATCTTAGAGCAATCGATTATTTAATTCAAGTGTTGTATTGTATGTAAGGTTCACATGCTATGCAGTATATGTGTATACATAACCCCTAATATTTTTAATAACTAAAAATGTAAAATCATTCTAAACTATTTATTATTTAACAATACCCGATCGATTACCAATCAATTCAAACAATTAATAATTTTCGATTCAACCGATCAATTATCCTACATTCTATACCCGATCGATTTAACCGATAAATTCTGTAATTAATTATGATACTTACTTGCACATCTCCCAGTCATGATGGACAGCATCCGACCTCTTCAGCATCCAGCAGGGAACTGACTATAGTTTTGTATAACCATGCAGTTATCTACAGTACCTTCCCCTCTCCCAGCTCACTTTCCCCCTCCTTTCCCCTCTTCACAACCATCACTGCTGCACCTGTCAGAACCTATCCCAGCTTCTCTTCCTGCATCACATGACCTTGAACTGTCATTGCACTTACCCCTCCTTTCCCCTCTTCTCCACCATCACTGCTGCACCTGTTTGAACCTGTCCTAGGTTCTTTTCCTACATAACATGACCTTGAACTGTCATTGCAATTCCCCCTCCTTTCCCCTCTTCTCCACCATCACTGCTGCACCTGTCAGAACCTGTCCCAGCTTCTCTTCCTGCATCACATGACCTTGAACTGTCTTTGCACTTCCCCCTCCTTTCCCCTCTCCTTCATCAGAACTGCTGCACCTGTTTGAACCTGTCCCAGCGCACTTCCCCCTCCTTTCTTCTCTTCTCCTCCATCACTGCTGCACCTGTCAGAACCTGTCCCAGCTTCTCTTTCTGCATATGGTAGAGCATATACTCGAGCACAGCCTTCAAGCTTTTGCTGCTCATCATTGTTTCCTATATATATATATATATATATATATATATATATTCTTTAATTCTCCTTTAGTAACACACATTCTTTTACAAATTTTTTCAACAGCATAGTAAACTAATTAATAATAATGAGACTAAAAGGTACTAAACATAAAAACTAATTAAATTCAAGTATATTTATTCGTATTTTATTTACATCAAATATAAATCCAAACAATATATTTTTTTCTCTTCGCCCACAAATGTAGTCTTCCAGTCGACACATCCATCCTCTTTGTTTGGCGACATAAGTCCTGAAAGAGAATTTCCACCCTTTCCCTCACCTTCCGTCCGAATGGATGTTAAACACAACCAAGTGCACGGTTCCCAGACTTGGGGCCATTACTATACAGTATAGCCTTAGTTACATTTAATAAACATAGTTATTTTAATGTCAATAAAGTAATACTGTATAGGTGGGTTACAAGGATGGAATAGGAAAAGCAACCCTCTATAATGGACTTGAGCCCTAACAACAGAACGGATACTGGAACGCACAGAAAGATGACAGCTACAGAATAAGAATGCAGATGGATAGCTAGAGGAAAAGAAAATATGTATAGCGCAAAATATAGTTGAATAGTTAGAACAATACAGCCTTCAGTATTTGCAGTGCGCACAGGTTAAGCGAATACAATTTCTTATTCACAACTCATGCTAGAATAAGCGTTGTTCTCACCAGGAAGTAGCTTTAAACCCCAGGTCGGAAGCCCAACATAGTCGTCAAATTCTATGCACAAAATGGTGAATTGAAATAGCAGTCGCTTCCTTTATTTTAAATTTTAACAATTATAAGTGATAATATCGACGAGGCAAGTATGTAGTCATAAACTTCTAATCAGTTTGAGAAATCTTGGTTGTAGATGATTTCCTCAAGGTAGAATTCGTAATATTTGCAGTCTCTATGGTGGTAGTTATCTTGCTGTGTTAAAGTTATCTTGATGTAGTGCAGTGAGTTGTAACTAACGTTAGTATAAGTACATTACTACTTTATAAACCAAATATTTTAAGTTGCTATAGAAAGTGACACTCAAGCAAATACTTGCAAAAAATTGTCAACATACATTCTCTAGTATGTTGTAAAACCATTAGTTCAAAGTAAAACCATTAGTTCAAAATCAAATAGCAATGACTGAACAAAACGCCGAAAAGTCTTGAGGCAACGCCGAAAAATTAATTAAAACGGTAAGAAAATCATTTCATAAATGACAGCACGCCTGACAAGAAAATAATTCCTCTTGCACGGGCTCCAGCATGCTGTGAAAACAGTATAAGAAAAAGACACACATAATGTAGTGTGCTACAAAAAACACTGAAAGAATAAGTTAACCGTCGAGATGAAAAATACGAAACATGTAATATAAAATAGAAATGATGGAGGGAATAGATTATTACTTAATGTTGTCCTAGCAAATAAGCCTTTTCTAGCCGATGAGTGTGGGGGGAATAAAATCGCTTCATGATTTAACACACTCGGGGCGAGGAACTGCCCTTGCATCCCGACCCCATTCACCGACAACCCAGGGAAAAGACACATTATTTAGAATATGCCAGTTCCCCTTCAGCTGACTCCTTTGCCTAGGTTACATTGTAACCATGTGGGACAGTATGAATTCCATCATCCAATACTTGATGCTTGTTGTCCATCCATGTGAGAGCCAGCTTATTGGTGCATATACATCGTGATGGTATGATCTTATACTATTTACATTTACTCTCAAGGTCTGGTAGTTTTTCAATATATTTTTATAATCTTCAAATTTCATTACATTTTTGACAACACATATTTGTATTCCTTTGGCTCGCTTTACGACCTTGCCAGAGCACCTATAAGTGTATAACTTCGCTCTCAGCCCAACAAACTCTACCATATCATCCCCACCACACTCATCCTTAAACTTACCAATCACCTTTTTATTGACAGATGAGTAGCAAGGATGAGAGAGTGGGTAGCCGCTTGTGTCGAATTCGGCAATGAAAGCTGGGTCTGAGGCAAGATCTCTGTAGAAATTCACGGTACCAATCTGGTACACGAAGGAATCCGTATCCATGTAAGCCAGCTCCAACTTACTGCCATACCTAGGTTTCATGATATCATAATGAAACCGGTACATTAATGTTTTGGATAGGTCAAGTACTGAAAATCCTGCATAAATAGGCTTATCAAATAAAATATTTTCATGCTCCAATTTTATAAGAGTCAATGTTTCATCATATATTGTTCTACATTTAAATGAAGGTTTAGCAATAAGTTTCTTAGCTTGTTTCTCAGCACAAACTAGTTCCATACGCTGTCGTTTTCTTTTGTTCTCGAGAAGCTTTCCATACGATGCATTATTCATCAGTCTGTAGAAGTCCTTCTCGAACTCGTTTGCAGCCACCTTTCGTTTTTCCGTGTTTAATTCAATATACGGTTTCAACCAGGACCTTTGTTTAAACTGTAGTACTCTATGAATTTTCTTCAATCTCATCCCATGACTTATTGCTTTCTTCAAATTGACATAGTGTATGATATAATTTTCCTTGTTTTCCAGTGTTGTCATTAGCTTATTCTGTTTGGACCCAGGGGGGCACTCATTCACCGGCAAGAATGGTAGGTCCTTGTGGTCTTCGTTGACTTCTTCTGGGTACTCTACATCCACCTCCAATATGTAACCAATGTCGGCATCATCAGGCACCGTCATCACATCCAGATTGGTGCCTGCCCATTTGAAGCCTGAGTATGGTAGTGATAAAGACATTGCCCAACCATATAAGTTGTTGGCATCTACATATTGGAGGTAGGCCGGTGACTTGCTGGCATTGTATGTTTCAGGGACATCTTTGTTGTTGGCAACACAATGCCTCTTTACACACTGAGCTACCCCTCCATGAATGCCAGCCTCGATAAATAAATGTATATCATAATCTGTGATAAGTTCCAGTTCAACGTTTGTCTTTTTGAGCATAGCATCAAAAGAAAATCCGGGGGCACTCACATATCGAACACAATCTAGGTTGTATGTTTTCAAGCATAGACCCCGGAAATTCTCGAAGACGTCACACAGAAGCAGCACATCGGTCTTCAAGTATACATCACTGTATTCTCCTAGAGTAGAGCAGCCAAACTTCTCCCAGACCTTATGTGCGTGCTGGTAGTCGCAGAGAGTGATGTTACTGTTGGTGAGCCGGTTGTGGAAATCTTCCATCGGTGGCAGTTGTGGCTCCTCGAGTTTACCCCACGAATCAACATAATCGTAGGGGAACACTCCTTTCCTGGTCACCAACTCGAGCTCGTCTGCATGGAAAAATTTAGCCGTCTCCATGAATTCAGTTGCAGGCAGATTTCCTGTTAATGATGCAAGGCTGGCAGACATGAATCTAAATGTATCTATAAACATCAATTTGAAATTGTCGTCCAAACTCTTACTGAATGTAATTAGCTTCTCTTCTGTGTGCGGGATTATAAAAATATCTTGTGTGTTGTAGCCCAGCTGCTTGACGATAAAGTTTTCGTCGTATGTCAGGTTATGGAATAATACAGGCAGTCTCTTGGGTCGACGACGAAGCTTGTTGCAGTTGTTGCAGGCTGGTCCTATATAGTTGCCAGTAAGGTGGTCGTGGTCGTGTACTTTGCGATTTTTGGCAGTGAAGGGACCGGAGCAGTGGCAACATGCGGTGGCTAGTGCATAGGCAGTCTTCTCATCGATTGTCAGCTGTCTCATTGGTTCGGACTTGCTGTAGATCTCTTTCACCAGGTTTCCAATTCGAACAACTTCATCCATAAATTTTTTATCTGCATTTTCTCCGCGATAAATTATGGGCTCTCTGTCCAGGCTTGTTGTCTTGGAGGCTGGTACTAAATCATCATCAATCTTGATGTATATGCCATAACTATATGGCTCGTGTTTTTGGTAATTATATGTGTATGACGTCTTAGGGTTCGGCTGACATGTCGACACAGGTAGGAGCATAGCCTCAAAGTCGGCGTAGACAACTATCGGTACCTTGTCTGCATTGTGATAATTTATAAACTTAAGTATAGGTGGCCTGCCGTTCTTCTGCGGTTGTGGCATCTCTACACGGACTGGAGTGTGTTCATTACAGTATTTATTGTGCTCGGCCAAGACTTGTTCGCCTGTAAGTCCCGTCACTCGAGGTTGGTCGTCGTAATACCTCAGACATCTCTTGCAGGTGTAGATTTTGTGACCATGAGCTGTCACTTGTGAGCGAACTAGTCGGGAGAAATTATTAATGTAGCAGTAGTGCGAGTTCTTGTCTTCTGTCATTATTAGTAGTAGATCAAAGTGCTCGTCGTTTTCTGCTTTTGTAACTCTTACAGGCACGACGTTTTCCATTTCGTCAAGAGCGTATACATTTATGCTTACTCCTGGATTGTTTCTTTCAAACAGACCAATTTGGCACAGAGGTGTGGGGAACTCTAGTCCACTAAAATTGAATTTACTCTCCAGCTTGTAGTACCTCTCATTTACTCGCTGTGGATCTCCCCCTTTGACGAATCGTGCAAGAATAGACCATATAAAACATTTATTGTCTTGATTCTGGGGGTTGATGCCAGATTCTCTTGCCTTGATGTTGGTAGGCATGTCAATGTACGAGGAGGATCTTAATGGTTCCAGCTTATTGATTCTTAGTTGCAGGCGTTTTACAGATGTAAGGGTCCAGCCACTTCCCTTCCCCTGGTACTCTTCTTCTTCCTGACAGATTTTGGCAATACTAGTCTCCACAGCATCTTCAATGTTACATGTGTTGTATATTGGTAAGTTCTTCGTCTTGAAGGCTCTCTGGTCGCTCTCTTCTTCATTAGGCTCGGGCTTGCCATACAAACATTCTAAAAATATATTAAATTTTACAGCTCCCTGCTCATCGATTTCAAGCCTCAGTTGTCCAATAATACTTTCCTTCATTGCCTCCAAGTAGCTTCTGATGTCGGCCACTTCACTGGTAATATTTTCTGCCACGTAGGTCTTCATTGTGTCCCTGAAGGCGGATTCGGCTTTTACAAACCCAAACTCGTTGGCTTCCCCACCTCCGACGACTAATCTTCTTTGGGAACTTCCCCCTGCAGCAATAAGGCGAGCTGGGAGTAATCGTGTAGATACAGTAGATACACGTTGTCTCTTTGCTGGGGGCGGGGCGGTGCAAGTACACTTCTTTGCATGTTTTGACAGTGAATCGACTCTGGAAAATTGACGATCACACTTGCTACACTCCAGGTTTTGTGGTTAGGGTTCAACCAGCAACTGTGCTCGTGCCTCCTTGCGTCACCAATATGTGCATA
>PNEQ01020636.1:0-18764 GCA_003012365.1 Medauroidea extradentata | reverse complement strand
CGAGTAATTCGCATACAACAGCAACAGCCTCCTGATCTGCCATGTTCTCGCGCGCAATCTCAATCTCTCGACTAACTAAACGTAGTGGGAACAGAGATGGTCGTGAAATAAGCAGGCGTATATACGCAGGTCGTGGAATGGGCGAGAAGTAGGTCGTGAACTCGCCCAGCCCACGACCCAGTGGGAACCCGCCTTTAGGCTATCATCGGGAATGATGGGCAGCTCACCAGTGCTTCTCTCTCTCTCTCACTCTCTCTCTCTGGCTCTCGTTCTTACTTCTTTCCTCTCGAATGTATGTCACGACACCACTATGCGCAATCACCGAACTGGTAAGTAATCTATCCAAAGTAGACAAGTCTTTTACTCTTTAATTATTTAGTTTTAACTTAAAATGCCTGAGTTAGTTCAGCAATATATTACTAACTAGTAGACAAATCCAAAACCTGTGAGGTTTATTGCTACGAAAAAAATTAGGTTGAAATTATGATAGTATGTAAGTGAAATAATCATTTAGATATTATTAAATGTCGTTATTGTTTTGCTTTAAAAAACAAAATTTTCAAAACCTCTGCAAAACTACTGAAAAATGGCCTTAAATAACTATGTAGTGGTCATATTAGGAACTTGCCTAGAAATCCACTAAGTCCGTGGGAGCTCCTGCTCGGATATCCCAGGGAGCACCTGCTCGGACATCCCAGGGAGCTCCTGCTCGGACATCCCAGGGAGTGCCTGTTGTGGCATCCTAGATAACTCCTGCTCGGTCATCCCTGTAAGGACATCCCTGAGAGCTCCCCAGGTGAGGAATTTAGGATGACCCAAATTCGTCTTCCAAGGAGCTTCTTGGGATGTGATGTACTTTTCGAGGAGGTACTTGGGACGTCCTAGGGACATGGTTTTTCGGGGCTCTCGGACATCCGAAATATCCACCCCGAGGGTCGCATGTACCCGGATATCCTCAAAGATTGTCCCTAGAACATCCTGGGGACTTGCTGTGCTGGTAGGGATGTTTTAACCAATTAAAATACCGGAAAATTACAAGGATTTCAATGGTGCACTCGAATTCGCTCACTCACCCCCGCACTGCGAGTTGGATAACACATGGTTTCTGCAATTGCTCATGTCGTCATCAGTGACGTCGCAATGCCCGATGAAACGACCAGTATCATCTGCTTTTACAAGACTACTCTGCATTTTTGGTGATGGTGTTTGTTTGATTTTTGCTGACGATGCTGGCTGGACTGCTGTGGTTGTTGGTGTGCATGTGTACAAACAATCACCGAGGAACGTGCAGTATCAGGCACACGTCAAGTAAGTGAACAATTCCATGAAGTGTTTTTGTAAAATATTGCATCATTAACCAGTAAAAAAATATTTTGCTTGATTTTGACTTAAGTGCGCCAAGTGTATTACTTTAAATTTTTTATTTGTGTATTCATTAATGTAAAAGTTTTCAGATGCTATTTCATAACTATACATGCCAGCTCAGATTTTTAAAGACGGTTCAACAAGCTACTCGGAGCAGAAGGCAATAATACATTATTTACCTTCACTTGCAATCGTGCTGTTTTCAACAATCATTAATGACCAAAAGGATTTATGTGTGTTTTGTGTAATTTTCCAAGTGTTTTGTACCTAGCTTTTCTGCCTAACATGCAAATGTTCTTCCTGTGTCCACTGCTGAAATTGAAACGACATTAAGAAATAAGAAATTCTACTTCTGAGACAAGGTGAAATGGTTTAACTCTCCTTCACCTATACAGAAATGTAACACCATCGGTTGACTCCATATTGGACAAAATGGCAGAAAAACCAAGAAAATGGGGTATTCTTTGACATGATAACTGATGTCATTTATGTGTCAATATAGCTTTTAGTTGAACAGTGTTTTAATTCTGTTATAATTGCAATAATTTCATATAGCATGTATGTAATTACCTATTAAATGATAAATCTAAGTGCAGTATAAGTAATGGTGAGACTGATTATAACTGGGAGTAACATGAGTGGAATGGATTGGAAGTTTTCACCTTTCTTCAAAAGGAATTAATAATGAGTGACATTCTTTAAGAATGCAATATAAAAAAATTGTAGCTTTAAAATTTAATTCCTCTAAAATTGGATGCTTTCTCTATTGCTATACCTTGCTAAATTTAACATGTTGTATTACAAGAACTTAAATGCATATTTTAAAAATATTTCATTAATTAAGACATTTTAATGTTAACGTCTAACTTTTAACAATGACAATTGGAAATGTAGTGTGTAGTGTTGGATTCCATTATTGACCATAGTGCAGTTGTGTGTGTACGTGTGTTTATGTTTGTATATGTGTGTATATATGCATGTATGTTGAATATACTTGACAGTTTTTGTTTTCTGTGAAGCAACAAATAGTTACATAAATGTGTCAAACAATACTTACGTGATACTACATCTTATTCACCACGAAAGAAAAGACCTACAAGTAAAAATAAAATATGAGTGATAACAGTAGGCCTACAATGCAGTCTCCAAATCAAATTTTTTACCTCCCCCCCCCCCCTCGAAACCAAATCCTGGGTGCGCCTCTGTTTGAGATGACATATGTTTTGACATTCGCACACATCGTGTACATCGACACTGAAATGTCTGGTGAAACAACCAATGTCACTCACACCGAGGAGGCTTGGGCACATGTGGGTGGTGCTACTTGGCTTGATCGTGACTGCTAATTAAACCTTCCTTGGTTTTGAGGAAGTTAACATGTGGTATTGACGTGAGCGGGGGTCGTGATTAAGTGTTGTTTGCCCGGTGCGCCAGCCCGTTAAGAGAGAACGGGCACTCATGAGAGCAGAGACTTTAGGTTTCAGGGCCACGTGGCCGACAGCCGTGGCGTTGCAGAACACTCCCCACTCTACGTCGCTATGTTACTTACGCAGGGGAATCTTATGGCGTTCCCCACGCCCGTAGCACTAAAGTAGAAAAATACACACATACACACACTATAGTTCTAGTACTGGAAGGCGGGTTGAAGGATCCCGTGCCCTTATGGCCGTGAAGCGGCAAGTAATAAATACGCACCTGTAACTGGAAAATCGTATTTATTGGTAAACCACCATGCTCCAATCATACAACACTGGTGGCGCAAATAGCGGACCCGGCCCTAAGCCCGACCGGTGGGCGATGCTGTTACGTGAAAATTCACTATACGAGTGAAAAAGATAATTTAAGTAATGCCCCTGGGCGACGAGTTGCAGGGGTGAACGGTACACCTCCGGGCCAGCAAAGTAAAAAGAAAATGTTCCAGACGAAAATAATGACTATTGGTACGCTACTGACTATGCTAAGTTGTGAAGGGCCCGGAGTGACTAACACGTCGACCGTCCCGGTCCGCCGCGTAATGCCAACTGGCGAGTCCTTCCCTCTTGCATGACATTGTGCCGTCAAAGCGCGTGAAGCACTCGCCGAAAAAAACAAAATCACTAAATTAAACAGGGGCAAAGGCCCAAAACACTCATAATAGCACAGCTTGAGGGTTAGAGTCCCAATTTGTATAACGGGATAGTTTATGGAGAGTTTACGTAATTTATAGTTACGTGAAATTTTGAACCATACAACATTTAAAAACGTAGACACTGCATTTGGACATTATTTGAATAGAAGTAATTATAACACAACACTGGCAATTACAGAACAAATAAAACGTGAAACTGTTTGGGGAAGAACATGTGTAGATATTTGGGCGGCAAGTTGGCTGCGTGGGCGAGTCCAAGTTGTCGCGAGGCGCAGGGGTGTTTTATTGGTATTAAGGTTAAATACGAAAAAGTTGAGAGGGGGCACAGTACACATGAAACACACTTACCCCTGGCCTTTCTATATTATTGCCTGTTAAATGGCATAACTCCCCTTGATGGGAAAAGCACGTGAGGGCTTTTACACAGTGTTCAATTTTGACATTAAATTACGTCGCTTCTCGTCAAGGGGGCATATTCCTACCGTTTGCTGGCAGTTCTATGGGACCGACGCACACGCTGGTGGCACCCGGCGTCTCGGGGGCGGAATCTGGATGCCGCTACCTCGTGTGCCCACGTGGCCGGGTGCGTTCCCATATGCCGTGGCTGTACGGGTGCTCGGCCCGTTCCGTAATGGTGGCTTGATGCGCACGACGGGCTCGGAGAGAGGGAGTTGCGGAACGACCCGCGTCAAACGCCCCCCTCCTGGGAGCCCGTCTGTGCATCACAATGCCACCGCCGCCTTACCTGCTGCAGAAGGGACTCCGGGGGCCGGCTGGCCGCGTGCGGAGGAAGTACCTGCCTGGCTGGGGTGGCTGACGACTGCGGAGTGCCGTTGCCTTCGTCTTGGTGGACGGATCGTCGTGGCAGGAGGTGCACCCGGGGTGCACTCCGCGGCCCGTACGTCTCGACCGGCGGGAAGGCAGTAGGCCTTCCCCGCCCTGTAGGTGGTCCCCAGAGTCCAGGTCACCCGGATCGGGCAGCAGAGGTGGCCGCGGAGCTGGGTCCTGGACGGCCGTGGTGGGGAGGGGCGACGAGAGCGCCCTGTCCCCCCCTCGTGCGGCGCTGGTGTCGGGTCGACCTCCGTGTCATACCGTGTTATCTCCTGTGGCAGGCTGGAGGGTCCCGGCTGTCATCTCTGGCCAGCGGCAGCTGGACGTCGGCGTCGCCGGTCCCTCCTCGGGCTCTGTCTTGAACAGGCGGTCCCTTCACCTCCGCCCCGGGCATGGCGCCTCGGGGGCGGAGTTGGTCCGCGTCGGCAGGTGGCGTCTCGACGCCAGGCGCCGAGACGCGTACGACTCCGTCGGTGGGCTCGTGGAGCCTCGCCGGAACTCTTGGGCTGTTACGTTGTTCAGGCGAGCAAGTCGGCTTCCTGTCACTAGTGTCGACTGCCCCTCTGCGCCATCCGCCTTCTGCTGCCGTAGTCGGCGGTGTCCGGCTCGCGAAGAGGCGCCTTATGCACCCAGTGGGGGGCCGTCTCCTGCACGCAGGGTGCTAGGTGGCGCCCTGTCTGGTGGGTCTGTCCTGGGGGGCGTGGTGCCATGGGGCGTTCCACCTCCGCCGCCATAAGCAGCTCGCAGAGCATCACTATGTACTTTGTTTACTCGGCCGTTGTGGCGCCTAACGAGGTAGGTGGTCCTGCCGCACGCCCGTACAACCTGGTGTGGTCCGCTCCACTTGGCGGCGAAGCCTGCGCAGTAGTTCTTTTTTCCTGCCGCGAGAGTGTGCGCTCGGACGTACACCCGCTGTCCAGGCTGGAGCTGTTCGGGGGGCGTTTCGTGGCCTTGAGCCACTGTTGCGCGTAGCGCTCTTGGCTAGCCCTCATAGATGCTTTTCGCTCCTGTCGCCTCTCCGTCCTTACTTCAGGGCTTCTAGGTTCCTCCTCGCTGACGGCAGCGCACTGATACTCGCCTGGGAGTCTGAGATTGCACCCCAGTAGTGCTGCTGCTGGTGATTGTCCGGTGACCACGTTCACCCGCCACCTAAGTGTGAACAGGGCTACGGGCAGGTGTTCGGCCCAGGTCTCGTGCCTTTTCCCCACACGAATTCGGAACTGCGTCTTCAGATCCTGATTCCGACGCTCTGTGGGGTTGGCTCTCGGGTGGTACACTGGTGTGGTGTGGTGGTAGACACCCCACTTCCCACATGCGTCTCTCCATTTCCCCCCAGTGAATTGTGACCCGTTGTCCATAAGCAGGACCTTCGGGTAGCAGCATCTTGCATAAAACTCCGTGCCAAGTGTTCGCACTAGGTTCTTAACACGTGTGCTGGGAACAGCGTAGGCTTCCGTCCACCTCTAAAACATATCCGTCACCACTATAATGAAGCGCTTGCCATTCGTGGAATGGGGGTATGGGCCCATGATGTCTAGGGCGACAGCTTCGAAGGGGCGCTCCGGCAGACATAGCTGCTGCTGTTGCTCGCCGTCGGTTCTTCGCGACTTGTACTTGTTGCATGTCTCGCAGCTTCTGACATACCGTTGCACCGCCCGGGTCACCCCTGGCCAGTAGAACAGGCGGCTTACATTGCGGGCCGTCTGGCACGTGCCGGAATGTCCGGCGAAGTGTCCGTCGTGGGCGTGACGTAGCACATTCCCGTGTTCACCCTCGGGCACAAACAGTCACCACGGCCCCCCCGAAGGGGGGGGGGCGCGTCTCTACCCGTTCGTTGACTACGCGCCACTGGTGTACCAACTCGTTCGCGCATTCCTGGTGCTTGTTCTGACATGTGGGACAGTCTCACTGCGCCGCTACAACCGCCTCGTAAAGGTTGTTAACATTGGCCTCTTGCGGTTCTGCTATCAGCTGATATAGCTGGGCGTCAGCTGACTGCGGCTCGGGTGGCAGGATATCGTCCCAGTCCATCATGTCGCGCACGATGATGTCAGTGCGCGGCGCCCGCGACAATGTATCGGGCAGTTGGTTGTCGTTCCCCGCTACATGTTCGACTTTGAAATCATAGCCTTGCAGTGCCATTGACCATCGCACATGTTTACTGCGCGCTTCGCGCATGGACTGCAGCCACACGAGACACCTGTTGTCGGTGCGCAGGATGAATCTCCGGTATTCCAAGTAAGCTCTGTAACGTCTCATCGCCCATACGACTGCTAGACACTCTTGCTCGTTTACGTGGTACCGTCTTTCTGTGGGGCCAAATTTAGTGCTCGAGAAGTCTATTACACGTCGTGCTCCCTTGTCGCCGTACTGGTACAGCATCGCACCGACCCCTTCTTGACTTGCGTCTGTCTGGAGGTACAGTGGGCGCTGACAATCATAGTGGGCTAGGGTCTCGCACCTCGTGAACGCTGTCTTAATGTCTTGGAATACTTTGTCCGCCTCCGCGGTCCAACTGTATCTTCTCTGCGGGGAGAGGAGAGCTGCCAACGGTGCTGTTATGGTCGCGAACCCCTGTATGTGCTCACGTAGCCAGTTTATCAGGCCGAAAAACTTGCGCAGTTGTTTGCGCGTGCCTGGTGGTTGGCACTACTCTACTAAGTGCAGGTGTTCGGCGTTGGGTTCAATCCCCTTCTCGCTGACCATGTGGCCTAGGAATTCAATGTTGGCCTTCCCTATATGGCATTTGGGTACTGCACATGTCAGCCTATTAATGGCCAGGCGTTCTAGGACGAGCGATAGGTGGATTAGATGTTCTTCCCAGGTATTCGACCATATGAGCACGTCGTCGAGGTAGGCTAATGTGAACTCGCCGGCCAGTCCGATAAGTACCTCTACCATCATCGTTTGAAACGTCGCGGGTGCTCCTTTCAGGCCGAATGGCATTGCGCAAAATTGGTATTGGCTGCCATCTGGGGCCGTGAATGCGGTTTTCTCCCGGTCGTCCTGCCACACCGGAACTTGCCAGTAACCGCTCCGCAGGTCTAGGGAGGAGAACACTTTCGCGCGTCCAATGGCGTTCAGAGTATTCTTGATGCTGATGTATGGTGGGGACAGGTTTTCTGTCGCGAGATTCACACGTCTCAGATCTACGCAAAAGTGCAGCGTGCCATCTTTTTGGGGGCTAACGTTATTTGTGAATTGTACCGGCTGTTGGCCGGTTCAATGACTCCGTCTGCCAGCATCTCCTTGATTTGTTCTTTGTTGACTTTGGCCTGATGTGCCAAGTAGCCCCTAGGGGGCGTGTAAATATGTTTGTTTGTGGTGAAGTCGATTCGGTGTTCCGTCACCACAGTACTTCTCAGGATATCATTAGCCGCGAACACTTTGCTCCTCTCATCTAAAAGCCGTTGAAATGCTTCTCTATACGCTGGGGGTACTTCGTTTGATATATCCTCGAGTCTAACTGTGGCTGCCGGTTCCCTTGTTTTTGCCTCTGTACTGTATGCGGTTCTGCATTCAGCAGTGCCGAAGTGTATGCGTCTCGCCGCGGGCTCTACCACTGCGTTCTGTTCGGTAAGCCAAGGCAGGCCCAAGATGGCGTCCTCCCTCAGCTCCAGTGCTACCAAGGCAGTTGTTATGGTCTCAATGTCCCTGATGTGTACAACAATTGTGGCTTCGCCTATCGCTTGGCACTTCGCGACCTAGGCAGCTAGCTGAACGCGCTGATTGAATTTCATCATGGTTTTAGTATTAACAAATTCTGGCCGAATGAAACTGTGTGAGGCCGCTGTGTCTACTAGTGCATAACAGCGGAGGTTATTTATGCTTACTAAAATTTTTATTGATGGATGGTGTCGACTATGGATTTGCTGGAGTAGAACGTGTTGTGGTGTCTGGTTGTTTACATTGACGCCGGGGTACACGGTGACGTCAGGTCTGTGACCCCTACTGTCCGTTTCCCGACTGGGACCTGGTATTTCTCATTCGTGCCAATGAATAATTTAGTCTTACATGTTAGGTCTCGGGACCATAATAGGAGACACACCCCAACTACCCCCATTAGGTACCTCTCAGAGAGGTTTCAGTTTGTTTCGTCTTGATTATTTGAAAAGAAGGTTAGCGAGTGCTTTACGTACGACCCACCCGCTTTTTTCTATTTTTGTTTAAAGTAAGGTTAGGTTGCAGCCTTCCAGACAACGATGTTTTTGGTATTGAAGAAGGGGGCTTGCAACAATTGGTGGAGGCTAGGACAGTGTTTGAGGTGGATATTTAATAGTTAATGTATTTTATTTTTCTTCTTTATTTTTTCTTAATTTTTCCACCCAACTTAGGTGTAGTTACAGACATTATGTTGTTGTTTTGTTGGTACCTGTAGTGATTTATTTGGCCTACTGTCAGTAGAAGTAGTGATAATAGTAGATGTTTAAGGTAGTTACAGTACCGTAGTAGTTCGGTTTTTCATTGGGATTGTAATTGAGTAGCCAATGTTTGCATGGATTGCATGGCTTATAGTAATTTCCTTTTTGCTTTTATCCTGTTGTTACTGTAGTATGTGGAAGTAAAAATAGCAGTAGACTTAACATTAGTCCATACATATTTTCTTTTCACTCAAGTCAACAGGCCATGGACTTAAGTAGTTAACACATTGTACTGGGAAACCAGTGTGTTTCGGCTGTGGTAAAACCGGTCATATCAGGCAGGTTTATCAAACCAATCCTTGGTCTACCTCCCCTGATAAGAAGAAGAATAACAACCAGTGAAACTGTTAAAGACGAATCATGTTAGGGGAAATGGTAAGTCTGGCAAGCTCGGGGTGTCACTGTCAATGAACTCGGGAGTCATGAGTTTGTATACATATTTGTTCAGGACACCCACCCCTATTTTTCTTGACAGCAGAGCTGCTGTATCTTTAATAGACAACAGAATAGTACCACAGAAATTTTGGAAACATGCAGAACCAAAAATACTCTCAGGAGTTTCTGGGCTAAGTCAAACCATATCATACATGATGTATTTGAGGTTTAAATTTAGAAAGTGTTTTTATACTCATCCAGTAGGGATAGTTGCAGCACCGCTCAATGGTGTTATTTCCTTTCTAAATATCAAGCCCAATTGAGTTTTGGCGGTGAAAACAAATATTATGTCTTGTTGAATACCCCTAATAATGGAGACAATTCCATCCCTGCAGTAATACATGAGGCAAAAGAAAATCCCCCTGTGGAACAAGAAAAAATTAGAAATCTCAAAATAATGAGAGACCTTTGCAAAATTCAGACAAATTGGTAGAAAGAAAAGCTGGAGAAATACCTGAGACAAATCCCTTGCAAATTAGTATTGATGATGTTCAAAAGGAAGACAGGTTAGGTTTTATAACTGTCAAAGAGCAAGTACGACTAGCCCCTCGTACATACCAGTTAATTGAAGTAGCAGTTGAAGGAGACATGTTACCACCTTTGGTCTTAGTCGAACCCTTGGAACATGTTTATGAAAAACATCGTGTATTGATAGCACACAGTGTTGTAGTGAGTGAACAGATTACAAGATCGTGGGTTACGAAAGTAGCCAACTATGAAGTCACATTGCTAGGTAATATGAAGTTAGGAACTCTGTGTTCTTCTGAAGAAATTTTATCTGATTAACATAAATTAAAAAATTCCCTACCTGCAAGAACAATGGGTAGAGACTGGAAAATTTCGCGAATTCAATGGCCTGTAAGCTAGAATCCATTGTACTATGCATACTCAAGCCTCGTCTATTCGTTCATTGTCTGCTGTTCCACTGAGTAGCAGGTAGTGGACAAATTGTCGGGGCTTCGGTATTCATAGTACAATGGATTCTAGCCTGCAGGTAATTGAATTCGCGAAATTTTCCAGTCCCTATAAAGACAAGTTCATTGAGTCACAATTAGACATAAATCCAAATTTGCCTCCTGAACAACGAAGTAAGTTACTGAATCTTCTTGCCAAGTATCGACATTGTTTCAGTTGGAATGTAAATAATATAGGACGTTCCATAGAGGAGGAAGTAACTTTAGACACGGGTGATGCTTCACCAGTTACATCAGTGCCATATCGCACATCTGCAGGAGAATGCAAAATTATACGGGATATTGTTGAGGACCACATACAAAATGGCATTGTTAGGCCTTGTAGCAGTAGTTGGTGCTCACCTGTAGTATTGGTGAAGAAGAAAGATGGCGGCTTCAGAATGTGTGTCGATTATCGAAAAATTACTGGGGTGTTGAAAGATGATAAGTACCCTCTGCCTCGTATCGATGATTTTCTCAGTTATTTAACAGGCGCTAAGTATTTCAGTCACCTAGACATGAATTCTGGATATCATAAGATAAGGGTAGCTAAGAAAGACCAGGAGAAAATCTCATTTGTTACTCCAGAGGGAACATATTGTTTTGAAACCCTCCCTTTTGGACTAAAAACTGTACCTTCTATCTTTCAGAGGTTCATGGATCGTACCCTAGCAGGCTTAAAATGGGGATCGTGTTTAGTTTGATGATATTTTAGTCGCAGGTTGTTCATTCGATCAACACCTGGACAGGCTTGAACAAGTGTTACGAAGGTTTGAGAAAGCTAACATAACCTTAAATCCAGCTAAATGCTACTTTGGTTATGCTGAAACAGAGTTATTGGGACATGTGGTGAACCAGGAAGGCATTAGGCCACATCCTAACAAGTTAAAAGCTGTGAGTGAATTCCCGACCCCTACTCATTCTAAAAGTGTTAGAAGTTTTCTAGGTTTGGCTTCTTTCTATAGAAAATTTGTCAAAAATTCTCTGTAATAGCAAAACCATTATCTTCTCTTTTGAAAAAGGATGAGAAATTTGTGTGGGGAGCTGAACAAGAACAAGCCTTTCTAAATTTGAAATAAAAATTAACTTCTTCTCCTGTATTGGTTCATTTTTGTGAACAGGACCCTATCGAAATTCATACAGATGCCAGTACGTTAGGAATAGGAGCCATTATAATGCAAAAGCAAGATGGAAAACTACATCCAATAGCCTATGCAAGCAGGACCCTCACCCCTGTAGAATCACGATATCCAATTACCCACCTTGAATGTCTTGCATTAATTTATGCTTTGGATCAGTTTCGCCTTTACCTTTATGTGCGGCATTTCACAATTGTAACTGACCATCATAGCCTTTGCTATATGGATAGGCTAAAATTAAATGCCCACAGCACAGGCGAACTTACTAGATGGGCACTAAAAATATTAGAGTATGATTTTGATATAAAATACACTAGCGAGAAGAAGCACGCCCATGTAGATAGTTTGAGCAGGAATCCAGTAGATAAGGGAACAGATAAAGATGAGGATAAATCTTTAGAGTTACCTTTTTTTCCTTTACCTGGATCTGACATGGCAAAAGCACAGCGGGATGATGCTAACCTTGCACCCTTAATTAAATAGATTGATAAGCCATCCAATAAGAATTCTAAATTGAGTAGATGGACCAAGAACTTTTGTTTAAAGGATAGAGTTCTGTATAAGTTAAACTCTGATCCCAAGGGTCGACAAAAACTGCTTGTAATCCGAGAGGTCTTAACAGCAGAGATTCTGAGTGAGTGCCATGACAACGCGCTCATAGGGAGTCACCGAGGCTTAACAAGAACTTTAGATAAAATTAGAAGTCGCTTCTACTGGAAAGGCATGGCTAAACAAGTTGAGTCGTATGTTAGGTCATGTAACGAGTGTCAGACTAAGAAGGGTTTGAACCAGAAACCTGCATGTTTAATGCAACCCATAACTGCAGGAGCCCCTTTCGAGAGAGTAGGAATAAACTTGCTAGGTCCCTTTCCTAAGACTCATAGAGGTAACAGGTATTGCGTTACCTGTATCGATTATGGGACTAGATGGGCGGAGACTCAAGCGGTACCATCTGGAAACGCTCAGGAAGTAGCCCAGTTTCTACACGAAAATGTTATCAGTCGACACTCCACGCCCAGTACCATCCTCACTGACCGAGGCAAGGTTTTTAGTTCTGCAGTAGTTAGCGAATTATTAATGCTAATGGACTCACAGGGTACCATGACTTCTGGGTAGGTAACGACCACATACAAACGGCACTGTAGAAAGGTTGCACGCAACACTAACAACTATGATGTCACACTATGTCTCTAGTAACAAATAGACTGGGATGTTTTTCTCCCATTAGTTACATTTTACAATAACATATCGCGCCAGGATAGTCTAAAGTACAGCCCTTCTATGTTACTTTATGGCAGTGAACCTACTTTACTCAGTGAAGTCTGTTTGAACAAGAAAGCTGACGAACCAGATAGTCAACGCCTGCGTCGGATGTGGAAGTCCATCCAGAAATTGGCCCTGCACAACTTGCATGCATGCCAGCAAAAAGAAAAACAGTGGTACGATTAAACCAGGAGACCAGTGGAATATGAACCTGGACAGGAAGTGCTTATCTTCACCCCGGTGAGAAAGAATGGTCTCACAACAAAATTGATGCACAGGTGGCATGGACCAGCTGTTGTTGTAAAGAAAATAAACAATAATCTTTATGTTTTGCAGAAACAGGTCTCAAGAAGAGCAGGCCGATGACATTTTCCTTCTGAAGTGGTAAATGTAGAGCTTATTAAACACTACTACAGATATTGAAAATAATTCTTTGAGGGATTTTTAGTTGTTCTGTTAAATAAATTATTTTTAGTTGTAGTGAAATTGCATGTGTGTTAACCATTTTGTCAGTTTGTGTTGTGAATGTGGTATTAAACATGCCAACTTGTGGGTTATTTAGATCATCGTCAAAATTGCTGAGAACCAGGCAACGTCAGTACAGTGAGTGAGCAGAGATTAGAGAGCAATGGTGTTTCTACGAGCGGTGGCCGGACTGCTGTTCCTGTCGGTGACTCTAATCGGAGACGACATCCAGGGGATAGCTGAACCAGAGACGAGCCCGAGGAACGAGCCATATCCAATGGGAGTCATGTCAGGAGCACATTTCCAACCCATGAACATGGTGACCTTGTATACTTCTTCCATTCCACTTACCTTTCAAACAAGTTGGCCTGAACATTTAAATGAAGCCGAAGATACATAATAATATAGCTTGCGCAAAATTTATCTCTCCAGAATTCTGTAAAATTCAGGCAGAAACTCGTTATTTTGCTGAAGTTGCTAACAATCTACTAAATACTTTGAATCATGCAGATGGAGAGGATCTTCTAGAAGTACAGGACACAAGTAGAGTCAAACGCCGTCTTACATTTTTGGGTGAGTTTGCAAGCTGGTGTTGCGATATCGCAACAGCCAATCAGTTGGAGAACTTATTTAATAATCAAAGAGAGTTGGTAAATGATCTAGAGGAAATAAATTAACAAGTTTCAAACGACCACCAGGCTTTAGCTAATCTTACGAATCAAGTATCATATGTAAACTCTGTTATCAGTGAGATATTTGGCAAAATTCAAATAAAGTTTCACAATTTAATTAGTTATTTACATACCTTTAGGGACAGTATAGAGAAAAGTCATGCTGGTGTAGTACACGAGTTGTCACAAGTACAACAAACACTTTGCCTTTCTGTAGCCCTTATGGCTCACACTTTATTTAGAGTTGAAATTTTAGACCAGTGCCGATCCCGTAAGTTACCCTTGGTACTAGTCACTCCCTCTGCTTTGAAATCGAAGTTAGATCAGTTGACAAAAGTAATTGAAAAGGATGGTTATCGTTTGGCAATTCCTTCTTCTGACGTACAGGCTTATTTTCATTTAGAAGTATGTAATTGTAAAATTTATCGAGCACACTTGTATGCTAAAATTAAAGTCCCAATTGTTAAGAAACATTATAATTGGAAACTTTTCGATTTCGTGGCAAGTCCTTTTAAATGGAAAAATTCAGTGTGCTCCCTACACCATGATCCTACATTTTTGGCGGTTTAATGGTGAGGATGTTCGAACCATCCAGGGAAGGGTGCTGCAAGATTGGAGACCCTTCCAAGTCCATTTGTGTTTTGTTCCTAGAGTGTCACGAGATTCTTTAACAGGGGCCTTATGCCCAAGAGCAGTTTATAAAGGTGCCACAGCTGAACGTCTGGGAGAAATGTGTGTGTTCAGTTGCCAATCAGGTTCTCATATGATAATAACTCAGGTAGGGCCAGAACTGTATTTCATAACTAACCCCACAGGCAAATTGGACTTGATTTGTTTATTTAGTGAAAATGTAACTAGAACACTTAAAAGTCATGAAACACCAGGAGCTATTGATGTAGCCGTTCCTTGCGATTGTCAGTTATATTTGAATGGAGAGTTAAGAATTAGTGAAACCGATCCTTGCGACTTCGCAGCTAAGTCAAAATTCAATGTAATTTATGTTATCCCTACATCCTGGTAAAAATTTAAAAAAAAGTTGCATTTCCCTGCCCACATCACGTCTACACAAACTGTATTCCCCTCCTTAGATGATTGTCTTGCAGAAGACTGGCCTTCTGTTATACCACACATAAATGTAACTTTAGATACAAGTATATCGAAGCATCACAAGGTTCATTTGGACGAACCTGTCAGTAATGATCATTTTGTAATTAGAAATATCCAAAATATTTCCTTAGGATTAATAATTGTGTTTTTGTTGTGTATAGTTTGGAGAAATCCTTTCCTTATAGGTTTAGGGACCCTACCTCAAGTGACTGAATTGAGCCCTGTGTTAATATTGGGCATAGAAGTGAGCAGTATTGTTGTAATTGTAATGTTAACCATTGTGTTTGTGTTATGTTTAATGTGGAAGTGTTTCAGTGTTAGATTGCGGAAGCAAAGAAGTGCTTCTAGTGGGAGTACCGCCACTTAAGAGCCTGGGAGGTCCACATCTGCAGATGTCGTTAGATGTTTGCAACAGGAGGGTAGGATACGAGCTACCCTTAAGGATGACATTGGTGTCATCACCACAGTTTATCTTACTCTTAAAGAGTAGGACAGTAGTATGATGACATGCCTAGAGTATTTATGCTTTTTTTGTAAATCATAAATGCCAGTCGTGTTAATTGTTTTTCTAGTCAAAGAAATGTTGGTTGTTTATTGATAAGTAAATAATAATGTAAATGTAAAACTTGGGTCCCCGACAACAGTGTCTGTAAATTAAACTCTAGTCCATATAAAAGGGGAATAATATAATTTTTGTTACATTGTTATTATTGTCTGAGGTCATATTGAAAGACCTATAACAATTGTAAATTTTTATTCCTGATTTAACATTTTAAGGAAGATAAGCCATCTACCAGATGCTACTTAATGATAGGTTAGGTTGAGAATAATGTTAGTCCTTTTTCTGTCTCTTGCTATTAAAGTGTTTTTAATTAAGGGTATTACTAAGTAATGGGTGGGTAGTGACCAAAGGGAACAGGTCCAAATCTATTACTTTTTCTTGTAAATATCAAGACTTTAGTGAAACAGTATATGTGGGACTTGTGAAAGCAAGTGTTAGCTCTCCGCTATGAGTTAGTGCAACCACAGTGACTATTGCGAACAGTGAAAGCAATTGGACAGCCAAATGTTCCCCAAGGAAAAGTGTCTTCCACGGACAGGCTGGTGTACAGGACGATGTGCATTCGTAGTGGCAAAGGACTTCTGGGTTATCTTTACCCCACCCTGCGTCTTCTCAACGGCAATCCTGAGAAAGGGACGGAGTCCCTGACCTTTATGTCAACAGACCTTTTTCAAGTGATCCATTCTGGTCAGTGGAACTCTCCCTTCAATGAGACCGTCACGTCCATCATATGTAGTCACCCTCCCCAGGATACTCCACTTTTGCCCCGAGAAGACTGGTCATTCAAAGCCAGGGCTGTGAAAGTGTGGAGGTGATGTCATGCAGCAAGTTGGACCGAAGTAGGAACGTTTTCCATTGATGGCTGGAATTTTTGAGGACGCCCAAAAAACTTCCTGGAGATGTCGAGTCTACTTCCATCGTTCGTCTTCCTCAGTTTACTGGTAACCTGAAGCTGAGCAGGTGTATAACTGCTCGAACACTATTAGACCGCACCAGGCTTAGGACAAGACTAGGGAATGCAAGTGAAATATTTCCCAAATGGACTTTCAAAGTGTCTCATTAAATCAATAAGAGAAACAAACTGTGAAAACATGTAATGAACTAGAACTTTGATTTCTGCATCATATAGAGACTTCACGGCGAATAAGTTCTGCGATTAACTTTTTTTTTTTTTTTTTGTTTGGCCTGCCTCTTTGTGATCTATGCTTGTGATTGTCAGGTTTATTATTTTAGACAGAATGTTTCTGTGGGGGGAATTTTTTTTTTTTTGGGTTGAAAACCATACTAGGAAATACATGTTAGATGCATAATTTTGCATTGGTATCTGGTTTATTCCTAAGGAATAAAGAAATTAAAATATCCTTTTATAAATAATGAGAATTATTTAGTGTTATACTTTGTTTTTTGCCAGAGTATTTGTTTGTCTTGTATGAAGAGATACCCACATGTGTACAATTTTGTTACAGTCACCACAACTCCACAACTGGAACGAGATCGAGCGGAGTGGTGGCTGGTTGCTGATCATGCTGGTGCCGAGTGTCACCCGACTGGCTAGTTATGAGTCTGTTGCACGACTTCCGTCGTTGGACTTCCTAATTAAGAAGTCGCCGGCGGGACCTCTGCAGCCTTCATGATGCCACCAGACGACCATCCCCGCAAGCAAATGTTGAAAATCACTTTCATCCCTAGTGTTCTTATTTGTTTTTCTCTTCCCATTCAAACAACATTATAAAATTTTTTAAAGATTGTCTGATACAAGAATGGGATACCATTGTAAAACACTTCAATTAAAGCAAGCTTCGAGTTTAGTTTGTAAGTTTATACCTCCGTATGACAGCCTAGATTGATAAAGTTTTAGGTCCCAGCTAACTTTTGTTCACTATGTTTGTTGTGGAGGACCACAACAACATAAGAAGGGAGTAATGTCGCAAAGCAGGGGGCTTGCAACAATATTCTTCTGGTGTCCACGACTTTCGCTGTGCTTGATTAAGTCGCACATTTTCACACTCTACATTTCGCATTTGAACTGTCTTCATCGTTGAATCTACTTCGTAAAAATGTCCTCGTTTAAACATTTTTCGGCAAATAACTCTCTTCTCGAGAGGTCATTCATGCCTTTGAAAGGATAAAGACGTATCTTCGAAACACAGTATCTCATGTAAGAGTAGTATTTTAACAGTGTTTTGATAACATGGTGTAAGTAACCATTGCTACGAAGTTCAAACAATTCAGTTAAACAACATTAGTGTGTTTTTTTTTAACTCGTTGTGCCATTCAAGTCAATAATATATAGGAGTTTAGGTCTGCAGTCGCAGTGCTGACCTTCACATGTCTGAGAGCTATTCAGTAAACAATTTGCTGACTTTACTGTGACACCACTTTAACTAAACACATGTCTACTGCAGCACGTTCCCAGTGTTTGGTGGAACATTAATTGAAATGTTTATCTTGTAAAAACAATATCTTTAATAAGAAACATTTATCCCTTTTAATTCTGAATTTGGTGTTCAGTTTTGATGTGTTTAGGATTTTAGCGGAAGTCGATCTAAGTCTTGTTGCAACTCTACATATCAGTAAATATATCACAATAGAGGAGGAAGTAAATTTGTTTTGCTTTGGTTCCAGTTTGTTTATTAACATATTTGTAATCTTAGGTGCTTCTGTATTTGAATGAAGAAAGAAAAGAAATAATTGTATAACAATTTTTTTTATTTTCAATTTTTCAGCCTCATCTTACGGATCTAGAGTTTGATGCACAATGTGCTGTAACGAATAGTTTTAAAAAGTGTTCATCTGTACTGTTCATTAAAATTACATTTTGTACTATCAGCACAAAAATGTCAGGGTGTATATAAAAAGTGAATAAGCACACCTAACATAAAAACTGTTGAAAATCGTATACACAACCGTTAGAGGTGTTATTTACCTTTTTGAGTAGAGTTGTCTGGCTCAGAACTCTGTGCTATTTATGTTGCTTGGCTTCATAGGAACGAGGAAAAAAAGGCAATTGTTACTTCACCTGACAGGTTAGAAAGTGATAGTTGTCACTTCTGAGCTGTTCACTGGTTATTCATATGTGGTTATGATAAAGAACGAGTACACGTCGTAACGCCTAACGGCACAGTGCCTAAAATGAAATACTACCGGCGTAATGCCTAACGGCGCAGTGCCTAACGGCGGAGTGCCTAACGGCGGAGTGCCTAACATCTGATTGTCCTAATCATTTGTAATCTTGACCGACTTATTAGATCATGTTGAATTCACGTCATGCTATGTTTTGATTTCTCTCGATAGAATGTAACTGTTCCAAAAAACTGTACTTCCGAAAATGGCAGTGCCTAGTAGTTAGACTATTAGCTGTATGAGGGCACTGTTACGAATGGCAGTTACAAAACGTAGCACCAGATGTCGCCAGTGGCATGTT
>PNEQ01020628.1:0-12528 GCA_003012365.1 Medauroidea extradentata | reverse complement strand
ACAAACTTAAGACTGCTTTTCGCGTGGACAGCTATAGCTACTTATCCTGCTGCAGAATTAGTTCAACTAGCCGCTTGGACATTCTAACACTTGATGACTGAAGTACCAATCTTGTGTACAAAGAGGTTTTTCAATTAAAGTAAATATTATCAGTTACGAATAATACTCGCGAGCAAAGCCGCGGGGGACTGCTAGTAAATCATACGTGAAGAGAATCATTATGCAGGTTATTCCTTGCTTAAGTTTACAGAGAAATTATATTCGCATGCTATTACATAAAAATATAATAAACCACTTAAGATTAAATACCTAATATTTTGTAGTATGCGATTGGTAACATCATCACCTTTCCTAAAGAAAACTAAAAGTGCTTTATTTTATTGTCATGATTTTCTTAACATGGGGCTGTAAGAAATGTCAAAATAACAAAATAGTCTTATCAGAACATTCTCAGGTATTCCGTTTTCAATAAAAAAAAAACCTTGTGCGACATTAAAAAAAAAACAGTGTACTGATATGTGGACAACATGCGACACCCAGAATTGCAGTAAAACACAAGTTATTTTAATGCTTTTTCCCCTTAACGATTCGGCTAAGAGAAGAGCAGTACGTATAGTTGAGCCTATTTAATATTTTTTTGTAAGGAATAGCCTTACAGAATTTATCCGTTAAAATCCATATGCTCTGCAAATTTCATTGTTATGCATATTCTCTGTGTGGTATGATCTAATAATATATTTTGTTGAGTTCACAAAATATGAAATGCATGAAAACGTCTTTTGTTCGTCGAAGATATATACCGCTAGTTAGGATTTCATTTTGTACTAGTAAATTAATCTGCCGAATAACAAAAATAATTCTGTGCCTCTGAGGCAAAAGAGACTATGTCACAAAAATCACATTTTTAGGAGAGCAGTTTGAAGAGTGTGATCCACTAATGAATTCAGTTGTGTAACACCCAAAAAGTGTTTTTATACAATACGGACTTTGTGTAGTATGCCACTAGAAAGTACTTAAAGCTCTGTTAATGTTTATGTTGAAAAGTGAATTTTGAGAAGAAGTTGACATAGTGTCTTATGCCTCCGAGGTACAGAATTAAATGGCTCAGTTTTACACTTATTCTTTGTAATTACGTACGTATGTGTATTTGGTTACACTCTAACCACATCTCTCGGCACATTTTTAAGTATGATTTTTTAAAGGAATTTGATTCTTAGCCTCTGCTGGTTTCTTAAAAATTCACATACGCCTAATCATACATAAAAAAAACACAAAGTAAATCAGATTGTATCAATTGAGAAAGGGAGTTTACCTCAGTAGATGCTTTTGAAAGATCCTATTTTGCGAACGATTTCTGTAGACAGCTGAATATTATGTTTCGCTTGATATGAAAACAACAATTTTCTTATTCAAAACAGTTCATAAAGAAAAATAATAATTTCCACAATTCACACAATTAATTTGTTCCAGTGAGGTGACTCAGTTTAACACAAGTAAGTATAATTCCCGGCCCAGCCATAATAATTTCTTTTTTTCCTTGAATTTTCGGAAACAAATTACCGAATTCTGGGATGACAGTTCATCAAAGACATTGGTATTGTCTGGTGAAGCCCTTATTCCGTTTTAAATGGTCTCGCAGTCGACAAGACGTTTTTTATCTTCTTACTTAACAGGAGTTTGTTCCGGTTTCAAATTTCCGCATCTGACGTGTGGTAACAGTGGAGCGATAAGAGCCAGAGTACCACGCTCGATGAGAAGCATATCGCCTCTATTCACTGCGCGCCAGACTGGCGTGTAAGGTTTTCGCAGTAATATATTTTTTTATGGGAATTCAAGCGCTGGCGCTAAAATTTTACTTTCGGATACTATGACGTAAATTCCCGACGCATTCATCTTGTTTTGTACTTTAAAAATTCAGGTAGTATTTTCGGAGTTACAGCAGTAATAAAAAACGCAGTTTTTTTTGCCATTTTGAGAGGCACGAAAGTCATGTTTCTAACAAGCGTGCTGATTTTTTAAAATTATGGAAGCATAGATTCAAATTCGTGTTCTTTCTTTGATAAACGTAATATGAATAGGTGAAGTGGTGTCGCCTAAAAAAGAATCCGCGTGACACGCTGCAACACCGTCTGTGCACCAGGCGAGGACTCCTCTTAAATTTAAACAATTAATTTCACCTTTTATGTCACCAAACTTGTGACTTTAGTAAGCTCTGTCACATCTGCAACTTACTTCAAAGTTTAAGTTCTCGTACTCGCACAAGTAGCTGCACAATATGACAAGAGTGACACTTTCCAGTTCCTGATTTCCCTGTAGAAATAAATGACTGGGAATAACGCAGTGTCTCGTATTTTGCCTGCCGTTATAAATATATCTGCCCGCAACTATTAATATTTTAGCACATTTGTACTTCTATTGCAGTTTACGTGAAAACTGACACAATATAGCTGCAGCCAAAGCTTCGTCTGCATTTTTAAAAACAACTATGGCTCCTAGATAGTTCCAATGAGGACCATTTTTGTTACAGAGCTCAAATTTCTCAATAAAAACATCTTCAAAATTTTCAACATCCCGACGGTGCAAAAGTTGAATCCAATTAGAGGATGGCACCCATGTTATTTTAGTAATGGTTGAAGGTATCAGCAAGCATTTGATTTGTGAGAGTTTTAACACTGAAAAACTGAAACCAGGATGGCAGGAACAGGAAATAGAATATGGGTCCTCCCACAGGAGTCCAACGTATGACAGTTCTCGCTCAGTAAAACTACGAGGGCCAAAATGTTTGGTCAAATTTGTCACAGCGGAGTTATAAGATTCTCTTTTGGACGATTGACCTTCTGGAGAATAGTTCAGAAATATGAATCCAGTGGCAGTCGTAAAACGTACCGTAAAGTCTTAAGGGCGACCGAGGCAGCTAAGGCGGTAACGTCAGACTGCGCGGTTCTAGATTTTAATTCACGATACGCAGTTTTTATGCGTTAAGTAGTCCCACGATTTGGCTGGCGGCACGATGCGGTGGTGTTGATAAGCCAGCCACGCCTGATGAGAACGTCAATACGCCAACGTCATCTTCAGAGTCTTATACGATGTGAGAGCGCGTGTGCGAGCATGCAAAACTCCGCGGCGCCACAATGGGACACCTTAAGGGTGTTCAAGTGCGATAAAGTCATAATTTTATATTTATATGAAATATTGTTAGTTTTGTGGACGATACTTGAGAGTGCAGGTTCCTCTTACGAAACAATTTTATCTCTCCTAGTTTTCTCATAACGATGCGCCAAAGTCAAAATTTGCATGTTCTGCTGCCATGCAAGTAGTGAAAACCAATATACTTACGTGCGTGAAATGACTCTCAGTGAAATAACATACTATGGGCTACAAAATAAAACATTTGAAAAATCCCGTGAACTGTTTTGTAGTTTTAAAAAATTGCTGAATTTGCAACTTTTTTCTGTACTTCTGTGACTTTTTTAATTCAAGATTTTACATCGTTGATTTTTTTAATGTTTAATTGCATAGCTCATGGGATGTAAGTTTATAGTGAATTATTTTATTCAAGTAAGTCAGTTGGTTTTCACTATTTGCATGGCAGTGTAACAAGCAAATTTTGACTTTGACACCCCGTTATGAGAAAACTACGAGAGCTAAAATTGTTTCGTAAGAGCGAAATGTACTCACAAGTATCGTCTACAAAACTAACAAAATTTCATAAAAATATATAATTATGATTATATCGCACTTGAACATCCTTAAGTGGACCCTAGCTTTTTTTTTTTACGTTTGAAGCCCAGAAACGGAGAAGGCGATACGCCGAATATAACACGTTCGTCGAACACCTTATCGCATCTAGCGTCCAGTGTTTTCATAAAAAGTGGAACTTCATGCAATGGCCGTATTATTTTCTTGTGAAAAGTATGTGGAAACACCAGCGCAGGTTTCTATGATCATGTTTTACTATTACTGTTGATAGTTTCTCAGCTACAGCAGTATGAAAAAGTCATTTTTAACACTTCTAAGGAGTTTGGTAATCATGATTTAATTACCGGACGCATGTTTTGAATCGTAGGGGAGCGCTGTCTACAGAAATTTTTTATCAGCATGTTTTATTTTTTATTTGTACCAGATAATTTTTTACTTTTTTGTACGCAAAGTGTGACTAAATTTTTCTCTTATCAAACTTTTTTATCGCTCATGTTTTTCGCGTAATTGCTCATTAAAGTCAAAATTTACATGAAACTGTTTTAAGGAATACACTAAAACCAACTGACATACGGAACTGAAAATGAAATTCACAGTGGATAAAAATGTCGCGCGCAACAAATTCTCGTACATTAACACAAAGACTAAATTTTGTTGTATTTAAGTAAAAATCCTGACATATTTAAAATGAAAATTTTACAATTTAATACTGTTTCAAAAATACAGAAATGTTTTTATTTTGTGGCTTAACACAGGTGGATTGTAGCCTTCAACACTGTGATTCCCTGTGAATTTTTTTCAGTTTGGTAAGTCAGATGGTTTTAGTGTCGTTCTTAAAACAGTAATATGCAAATTTTTACTTTAACGAGCCATTACGCGAAAAAAATGAGAGAGAAAATATTTTCATAAGAGCAAAATTTAGTCACATTTTGTGTATTTAATAAGAAAAATGTAACATCTAGCAAAATTTTTTTTTTAATAAAGCGTGATGTTAAAAATTGCTGAAGGCGCGCACTTGAGGCTGTTCAAGTAGGGAAAACCCATAATATTGTATGTGTATGAAATAGAGTTAGTTTTGCAAACTTTATTCGGTAGCGCGCTCTTCTTTCACAAAAAAAAAAAAAAAAATATTACGCAGCCAGTTTCCCCATAACGGCATTTCAAAGTCAACATTTGCAGGTTTTTACTTCATATACCGATGAAATAGTAAACATAATGAAACACGATTAAAATTGGAACTACGTGTCATGTGCTATAAAAACCCATTACAAAACTATTGTATTTGAAAAATCAGTATGATTTTTGGAATTTTATTGTATTTTGATTTAGATTTTTTAAATACAAATATGTAATATATATTGTAGCGGGGTTTTTTTAAACATAATTCTTAACTTGTGACATGTAGTTTCAATGAAAATTAAATAATTTAATTACGTTTATTGGTTTTCGCATAGTGTATGAAGTAAAAACATGCACAATTCGATTTTCATATGCCATTATGGGAAGTCTGGGTCAGCTAATTTTGTTTTGTAAGAGGAAAACGAACTCCCAAATGACATGTACAAAACAAACACTATTTCATGTATATATAAAATTATGATTTTTCCCTCTTGTACACCTTTAATGAAGCACGAATGCACATTGGCTCCGGGAGCGAAGACACCGATCGTGCAGCCCTCATCCACTCACCCCTCTCACCATCCCTTGGGCGCAAACTAGCCTTTTGTTAAGGCAGGAGGTGAAGGAACGAGCGGTTCGTGTAATACACGAGAGATGGCGTAGCCCGCGGTCGTTATTTGAGCATTAAGCCCTGGCACCACCAGATTGCTTTCAATGCCGCTACTTCATTCGGCCGTCTCCCTCCTCCTGCCCGTTCTCCATCTTCCTCCCCTTCTTTCTCCCTCTCTCTCCTTTACCCTTCCAACCACAAAGAAGCCCAGTAGCCATTAAGGGTGCAAATCGGCTGTCACGCCCGACTCAATTACGATCTTATCAGCAATCCCATAATAGATGGCACTTATTTCCCGCTTCTCCGCCCCTTCAAGCCACCAGCTATATATGAAAAGCGATCTTCCTGCATACATGGTTACACGCAATAATGGACCTTATTGATCCTGCCTCCGAGCCGGTCTTTAATATGTCTTCGATAAGGTCGGGTGCGAGTTTTTTCGGGATGGAGCACAGACTGAGTAGAATAGTGAAGGGGAGGGAGTCGATGAAAAATGTAACGCTTTGCATGTTTCTTAGTCAATTTTTTTTTTTTACGTAGCAGTATTCAGATGTGTCAAATGAGTAAGTTTTCAACTAAATAGTATTATTTTTCTCAAAAACAAATCAAAATACCTAATCGTTATTTAACGAAAATTACATTGTAAAATAAACTCCAACCTTCAAAACATGCCAAAAAATATTAGTGTATATATTTTTTTCATTTACGATTAACCGGAGGGGGGGGGGGAGCAATGTGAGATAAAGTTAAGAGTTCATGGACGCTAGCTTTCTTTACGTTCGAGTCACGGAAACGGAGATGGCGATAAGTAGACTTTAACACGTCCGTCAAACACATAATCACCTCTAGAAACGAAGGACTAAACTAGCGTGCAATGTTTTCGCAGAAACCGTTTTTCAACGGGACTTCGAGCGGCGATGAC
Organism: Medauroidea extradentata; assembly: GCA_003012365.1. Taxonomy (NCBI): domain Eukaryota; kingdom Metazoa; phylum Arthropoda; class Insecta; order Phasmatodea; family Phasmatidae; genus Medauroidea; species Medauroidea extradentata. The sequence goes on along the minus strand of PNEQ01020628.1, from coordinate 6,178 downwards.
CCTAACATTTTATTTGCGGAAAGTAAGAGGTAAAGTCCAATGCAGGTTTCTATGATTAAATTTTCCGATTACGGTTGATATTTTCTCAGATACAGCAACGTGGAAAAGTCATTTTTAGCACTTTTGAGGAGCTTTAAAGTCATGTTGTTAAATAGCAGGCGGTATTTTTGAAATCATAGGTACATAGGCTGACGAAGGCTTCGTGCCTTGTATTACACTTAGCCAAATACATTTATTACATTCACTACTGTGTGTACACCTATTACAAGTTTACAACTACTCAATAAAGCATATTTCTTAGCGGTCGAAAATGAGTGCTTTTGCGATCATTTTAAATGTGTAAATCTTGCCACAGTAGGTTTATACAATACACCTTTATCTTTCATAATACTTCATATAAATATGGTAGTGTCACCATTGAAAGTCTCCTATATGTGCGTTGTCTGCGAGAAGACTGCACGGCAGTTCAGTGGCTTGTCCCTAGAGGTTAGGGTGAGGCGTGGTGCCCACGTTGTATGGTCCTTACCGCCAGCACACCTCTAAGCCTCAAACGCGCAAAATAAGCTCACCCAGACGGCCACCTTAAGGGGATTCTTCAGTCAGGTATTTTCTGTAAAATCAGTGTTTGCGCCTACACGTGTAACTTCGTAAGTAATTGATATAGGAATACGAGTTTTTTTAAGGGACGGTAGAAAAGTATAACCTACGCCCGCCAGGAATTACTTTTTTTTCCTATCGATTATATTTCCAAAGAAAAAATGTGTGAAATTGGCTAAAAAAAAATACCATTTTTACAGCTTTGGCGCCCAGGTCCCTTAAGGAAAAATAGAAAGCTACATCCTGGCAATCATATCTCAATATTTTGGCTTTCGCTATATATAATAATACCCTAGTGTTACAGATCTAATTTGCGTGCAATTGAGGGAAGCGCAAATGTCTGTTGTAGGGCTTGGAAGGGCCGGGTGGTGCCAAGATACGTCGGTGCGCTTCACACGTTGAACCAATTAGAAGCTAGCGAGGTGCAATGGCATAGATTATACTTTTCTACCATTCCTTAAACAAATTCGAATTCATATGTAAATTACTTACGAAGTTACACGTGTAGGCGCAAACGCTGATTTTACAGAAAATACCTGACTGGTGAATCCCCTTAATATATTGCCCAAACGTCCCCAAATAAACAAATACAAAGTATGCCTAACGCGAGTACTCAATACGCGATATTCTAACGAGGTTACCACGTTTGCGCAGTGTTATCACTTTATTTGGCTTATTATTTACCACATAGGCCTACAGATTACCACGGCAAAAAAAAAAACTGTTACGACAGTATCACAAAAATATTTAAATCCGATACAATGTGAAGATCGTTCGCCAACATTTATACAACTGCATAAAACATAAAATATTTTTAAAAAATTATCTAATAGGCATACGCCAACTCAAAATTTTACTATTGATTAACTAGAAGCTATTTGCACAATACAGACTACTAAAATATACAGTAGTAAATATAGTTACATAAATATGTGTGCAAATATGTTTATATATGCGACTGATGAGTCGCACTCGTATTCCTGAACCCTGTGTGTCTACCTCATGACGGGAACAGATTCCAGTTCCCGAAACGTCGTAACACTGTCTGTCTGGAAAACTACTGTGTCTTGTTTCGTCTCTTCGTTGTGTCGTTTGTCTTTTCTGTATATGTCTGTTATCTGTTGCGTTTTATCTCGTCTATTTGTTGTGTCTTGTTATTTTTCTGTTCGTGTCTGATATTTGCTGTGTTTTTTTGTTTCATCTCATCGTTGTGTCGCATGTTACTTGGTTTTTATTTTATTTGTTATTAATTTCATTTATTATCTGTTTGTTCCTTGTTTCTATTTGACCCGATTCCATTTTGGAGTTTCTTTGTTGTGTATGTATCTTGCTGACTGAAGCATACTCTGCTTATATTATGGTTTTCTTTGATTTGTTTAGTTTTCTTTGACAGTCATACAATTTGCAATGGAGTACGTCCAAGAAACTGAATCCAGTCATGCACTCCCATTGTACAGTTCTTTCAAAGATCATATTAACAGATATTCATAAAATATGTTTTTATTGTCGTTCTACGTGCCTTTTTAAAATTTAAATCTCTTAAATGGTTAAGTGCAATGGACTACAAATACATGCGTTGTATTATATTTGTACCATACAGTGTATAAAGGGTGAGACACATGATACCCGTGAATTTTTATCGCTTTTTTTTTTTGTAAAATGGGATGTAAAAACCACAGTTTTATTATTTTACTGGCAACAAATGAAATGAACTAAAATTTAAGAAAGGCTCGTAAAAGTTATTGTATACAGGTCGCGCTGAGAAAAAGTTATTGCACAGAAATTTAAGAGCAACAGCAAAAAAAATATTGAGCAAACATGTAATATTTTCGAAATGTTATATGAGAAATAAATGGAATGTCACATTTTAAATTCATATTTCTTAAAAATTAGCTATTGATATATTATTACAGCTTGAATTAATTCAATTCTGTAGTAAGTATTTGCTGTTTATCCATCACAACAAAAAGTAATATTTTAATGTGTTGTTATGCGAAAACTTACGTACTCAAAACTTATTTTTCCAATCACACACAACGTCTAGAAGTAGGATAGTAATTACTATGTGCAGTTAATAAGAAACAAAAGTGTTCGCAGCCAATGGTTTTAACAGCTCAGAACGAGCATAAGTAGTTCGTGCCAAGAATTAATCTGAACCCCAGATATATAACAATGGAAATATGCATAAATAGTGGACAGTGTACAACAAACAAAAAACAAGATACATATATTTCCATCTTTTATCATACTGGAAATCTGGTTTTTCTTTATGTCTGTCATTTGTGTTTTGATGTTAGTCAGTTTCTATACTGAAATCTATCTTTAGAATTCCTGCTGAGAAATGTATATTTAATAAAAAACTGACGGAATTCCTCTGGGATTGTTTTTCCTTACGTTTTCTGTGCTTTTTTTTGTGTTTTTTTATTTCTTCACTTTGTCTTTCAATACAAGTTCGGTCAACAAAACATGAGCAATGGCGTATGTTCACAAACCAATAAATTCTAATTGTATACTCCAATTGCACCAAATATTTTAAAACATCATTAAAAACATGTTTAAGTGAGATAATGTTACAAATGTTCGATTTTAATATGCAGCTTACACTAGATAGTTACACGATTTTTTACTGATTTAATCCAAATCTATGAAACACCGCTGATAATCACTTATTGCGATTTAGAGTGCAAATAATCTTACAGTAAGTCAGTGAATATCCATTGACTACCGCGATCTAAAGAGCAGCCATTCTAAAAGTTAGTCAGTGAATATTAATTGTTTACCATAATCTAGACTAGACTGCAAACGTTCTAAAAGTCAGTCAGTGAATATTCATTAAATACACAATCTAGTGTACAACCATTCTTAAAGTCAATAAGTTAACACTCATTGATTACCTGTACCTAGAGTGAGGCCATTCTAAACGTCAGGCAGTGAATATTCATAGATTACCACCTTTTCCTTTGCTTGTTTTATTTGTTAAAACGGCTCCGTTGGGAATCAATGAAAAACAGGTAGTTATCTGCGGAAATTCACTGATTTTTATTTAGATTATAGTACTCCAGCATTATTTTCGTCAGCAGCTGCTGTAACATTTCAGGGATTATTTATGAAATAAGTTCTAAGTTTAAAATCTTTAATATCTGAAAATTCACAGATCGCATATTCGAGCTCTTTTAGTATGGTTGCGTAAACTCGAGGATGGCCGAAGAGGCTATTGAATTCTCCGATGTTTGCAGGAGTGGCTGAACAGCTCGCCACGGTTTCACCGTCAAGCCAGCCCCCGTCAACATCTCTAAGGGCGAGAATCGCCTGCCTCGGGATTGTATTCCCAGAGATAGGATCTTGATGGAGCACCCCACCGCCGTAATGGACACCACCATTTTGCGGTTTGGAAGTAGCATTTTGAAGTGTGTAGGAGAAGCACGGATAGGGGAAGAGACGGAAGGAGAACGAAAGGAGGAGAGGAGAGAGAGGGAATCTTTTATCATTGAATATTTATCCACGGAATAACTGTTATTATGGCTCGTATACCGTATATAAATGGGAAATTCTTTTCCGTCCTGAAGCCGCCACGTTATTTTTTCCTCCCCCTCCCCCTCGCGGCATTTCTCCGCCCCTGGTGCAGTAAACGATTCTCCCGCGCACAGACGAAGCAAATAATGAACGAGCAGAACGATAAGGTTAACGTGACGAAATAAACTAGGTTCCTCTAAATGTAAATCACTAGTTTCGTCATGCCTACAACGACTCAGCTTGTATACACGGTGATGAAGTGCCGTTGAATTACAGACCACGTTACGACAGCCCATACAAAAAAGAGCGAAATTTCTTCCCCGGATATAGTGTTAAAAATATAATGAGAAGTACGAGGAGGAAATGAACGAGAGAGATTGTTGCGGTGCGAGCTGATTTCCTTGAATTATTTAACGCGCCAATGGCGAGTTTTGTGTCCACACTGAGGCGTGAGGGCGATAGAAGCTGACCAGTCTCTGTGTTGTAATACCCAATTTGTGATACAGTAAACTCAACTTCGATCACCAGATCATGTAATATCGCGAAAAATCCTAACTCATTCAAGCATCTTCACGGCTGTTAAAATTCTCTGTACACTTGCACATGCTCTTGTGAACTACTACGCTGTAGCTACTATTGTGCAACTACTAACTTAACCACTATTAAATCGGAGGAAATTGTTGAAGAGTTTTATCTACGAAAATAGGAAATTACATAACAATAAAGCATTTCATTAAACCCATATAAGTATATCTGCATTTGTTATGTGTTTTATATAATGCCTAACATAAAAGTGAGGTATCATTATCCATATTGTAAGTATTCGTTTTTCGTTTATTTTGACGTTTTAAAACACCTATCTTAAATACAGTGATTACCCTTGTAAAAAAAATTGTAATGCAACGAAAAAATTATACATGCATAACATCTGACAAATAATTACGACATAGTCTGAGATTTATTTGTAGGTTAAATATGATTCAACAGCTTTAAAATTATACGAGGATAACATTTTCTGATTTCTTGGGAAGAGTGCAATAAATTAGTTCACTTACACACATTACGTCAATTTTTTGTAAGTTTCTTATTGTCTAGCATTCACTTTCTTTATTAGCCTCTATCAGTCGTGGTGGAACCGGAAAAATTAAGCAATAATCAAATTTAAGTATATTTAATATATTTTGTATTGTCGTGTTAATATATAAAGGAAAATTCCTTAATTATAATTTCAAATGAAAAATTTTCCTTTCGTTTATCTGTTCTGTTAACACGTAACACTCAATTGAGTGAGAGTATATGAGAGTATAAAGTGTTTGGGGATGAGAGACGCATAGATAAGTCCCTACGGTTGCATTGGCGTATGCCATTAACAGCAATGTGAGGCCATTAAATCCATTGTAATTTTATCTTTTAGTTTAATTGTTTATTTTCTGCCCAATTGTTCACATCAAAGTACAGTTTCAGTGTACGAAATGCACGCTATACGTAATTTTATTGTACACAGAAGTTAACAGGTGATGCGGCTATAAAATATGTATTTTTATTATAGTTTATTACAAGACGATCTTCAGAAGTACTCAATTTACCGTGGTCAGTCTATAACAGTAGTACATTGTGTATGATCAAAGAACCTTACCATAGCTATGCAGGAAGATATTATAGGAGGCCACAGAATGTTAGTTACAAAATGTTAGTTTCAAAAATGTTATCAACAAAAGCTCTGGTACACTTTAATAGCAATGATGATAGCAAACGTTTAAATATCTTTTCTGAAAACACCAATGTTACTAATAGAGTTGTGACAATGCTGTACGGAAGTTAATAGCTATGTTGATGACAAAAATACCTACATCAATGTTGATAACATTGCTATAGGTGATTCGGAATAAAGTGAACACTCAAAAAAGCCCTGATTAATTTCTATTTCCTGCCAGTTTATATCTTTCCGCCGATGTAAACACAAATAATGCCACGTGCTTTTATTTACATAGGGTCGTGCAATGTTTACAATTACATTAAACTGCTCCGATAAATTTTAGCTACAATATCTACTCATTAAATGCACGGG